>JAEAOA010001773.1:207500-225316 GCA_016746295.1 Potamilus streckersoni | reverse complement strand
TCTAAACCAATCAAATTATATCGTGGTAAAAATCCAGCTATCTGGCTTCTCAAGCAGTTGATTAATGAAGTTGATAATATTACTTATCGTTTGAAAAAAGTAACGCCAATGTTAAAATAAACACCTCAACAAGAATCCGATCACGAACAAGCAGAAATTTGTCATATTTGTGAAAAAGCTTTTGACGATGACAAAAATGTACATGACCATTGCCATTTGACTGGACAGTACCGTGGAGCGGCTCATAACCAGTGTAATTTAAAATTTCATGCTCCAGATTTTATTCCGGTTATACTTCACAATTTTCGAGGATATGATAGCCATATTATAGTAGAAGCTTTCGGTGATCCTGATATAAAATCTCGTCTAAAACTCGATAACATCATCAAATGCATCCCAAATAATTTTGAAAAGTACATGTCAGTCACCCTAGGTAAATTGTGTTTTATTGACAGCCTGCAGTTTATGGCAGCCTCGTTAGATGAGCTAGTAAAAGGTTGTAGTAAAGTTGATAACCTAAGAGACTGTTTTGGAGATAAATTTAATCTACTAGCTAAAAAAGGAGTCTTTCCATACGAATACCTCGACGACTGGAGTAAATTTGATGAAACATCTTTACCTGGCAAAGACAAATTTTACTCACAACTTAAAAATGAAAATATAACCGATGACGAGTACAGGTATGCACAAGATATCTGGAAAGAGTTTGATTGTGAGACTTTTGGTAATTATCATGATTTGCATTTGGAAACTGATGTGTTATTACTAGCAGATGTTTTTGAAAGTTTTCGTGAAGTGAGTTATAATAATTATGGACTAGATCCTTGCTGGTATTATTCTGCCCCTGGGTTGTCATGGGATGCTTTGCTAAAGTTTAGTAAGGTAAGGTTAGAATTACTGACAGACGTGGATATGTTCAATTTTATTGAAAAAGGTATCCGAGGCGGTATTAGCGTGATAACGAAGAAATATGCTGAAGCAAACAACAAATATTTGAAAGAGTATAATCCTGACCTTCCTTCGAAGTACATAATTTATCTAGATTGTAATAATCTTTACGGTGGTTCGATGGCAGAACCAATGCCTATTGGTGGATTTCATTGGATCAAGGCTGATCGATTTCTATCGGAGACAGAAAAAAGATACCCGACGATGTTTCCTATTTCGTTGAAGTTGATCTTGATTATCCAAATTCGCTACACAAATTACATAACGATTACCCTTTCTGTGCGGAATCGATGGTCATAGATTATAGTTTGTTATCAAAAGAACAACAAGTGTTAGCATCACCAAGGCAACATTCCATGGTCAAGAAACTAGTACCAAATTTACTTGATAAGGAAAATTACGTTTTGCATTACAAAGTTTTAAAACAAGCAGTTGATGCTGGTCTTGTGTTGAGAAAAGTTCATCGTGTACTAAAATTTAATCAGTCGCCGTGGATGAGAGGATATATTAACTCAAACACTTCAAGAAGAGCTGCAGCGAAAACAGAGTTTGAGAAAAACTTTTTTAAACTGATGAACAATTCCGTTTTTGGTAAGACGATGGAGAATATTAGGAAACGTGTAAATATTGAAATAGTTAATGATGTCAATCGCAGAAACAAACTTGTGTCAGACGATGATTTTGTGAGTATGAAAATATTTAATGAAAATCTTGTTGCGATACAAAGAAGAAAAGTAAATCTAAAAGTAAACAAGCCAATCTATGTTGGAGCTGCTGTGTTAGATTTATCAAAGTGGCTGATGTATGATTTTCATTATAATTTTGTTAAAAATCAATGGCCGGATAGTAGGTTACTGTTTACTGATACTGATTCACTCGTATATGAAATCGAATGTGAGGACGTCTATCAGGACATGTACAATAATCGACATCTGTTTGATCTTTCCGATTATCCACGTGACAGTAAATTTCATGACGACACAAATAAAAAGGTTATTGGTAAGTTTAAAGATGAAATGAACTCGAACGCTATCAAATACTTTATCGGATTACGCAGCAAAATGTATGCCGTATTGTTAGACAATAATAAAATAACGAAAAAAGCAAAAGGTCTGCCTCGTAATTTTGTTAAAAAGTTTATGAAATTTGATGACTACAGGTATGCGCTTGATGGTGGTGTTAGTTTTGAGAGCTATGGCAATTCGAACTAATCATCATAAGCTAGAAACAGATGTTATTATCAAACGTGGATTGTATAATTTTGATGACAAACGCTATTGTGAAAATGGGGTATATACATTTGCCTTTGAGTATTGTCATGATGATAGATCTATACTCGACATTATCTTTTCCAACTTAAATTTTATCTAAACTTATAAAATAATGTTTGAAAATTTGATAATGACAAATAGCTACAATAGTAACATTAAATATTTAATGATGGACGGTAAACAATTGACAGTTGAATTTAATAATGAAACATCAGGTATATGTTTTAATGGAACAGATGACAAGTTAAAACTTTCGCTCATCAGATCTGATAACAGCGAGTATTTCAATTATCTCGAACAATTGTATCAAAAGTTGCAAGCGGAATTTAAAAACTTTCACAGCCCCATTAGCCAACAAAAATATACTAAACTCACAATTGATCTCGATCGGTTAATGGTGTATTTTATGGACAAAAAATATCCTCTGAACAAACCAGAAATAAAAGATTTGTTTGAGTCCCGTCGCTGCGTGAGCGGTAAAGTAAAATTTAGTATCTATAATCGTGATAATGAAATATTTTTAATATCAACAGTTGAAACATTAATCATTGGTAACGAGATATAAAATAATATCATTTTCATTCTAATGCTAATTTAATTTCCGCCTTCTTAACTGAAACGTTCTAATAGGTGTGGGAGGGTGGTGGTGGGCCAAAACCCTCATTTCCCTGTTTTGGAAACCCTCATTTAATTTATACTTGTTTGGAGGGTAAAAAAATAAAGTGGGCTAAAACCCTCATTTCCCTATTTTAGAAACCCTCATTTAATTTATACTTGTTTGGAGGGTAAAAAAATAAAGTGAGCCAAAACTCTCATTTCCCTATACTACTATATATATATATATATATATATATATATATATATATATATATATATATATATATATATATATATATATATATATATATATATATATATATATATATATATATATAGTGCGAGGCAGACAGCTATTAAATAACACAAAGATCGTTAACTTTGTTTCTGGGGAAATAAAATTCTTCATACTGTATGCGCCACTATTCTCGGAATATATCTAAATTACATTTGAATGTAAACAAAGTTATTAGCTTAAATCTTGCAAAAATGCTTTACCTCCAAGTTTTGTAGTAAAGAGGAAATCACCACGCAGAGTCCGCAATCTTCTAAAAGGTTCAAATATGAATTTAGCATTTCAAATCAATATTATGCAAAATCATTCGGATAGTTGCTGGAAAGTAAACCTTCTTTAACATAATTTCGTTGTTTCATTAACAAAGAAAACTCAAGGAAAATGAATTTTAACAGTTGAATATTATAGGGAGGTACAGGTAGTTTAATTGAGGGATGTAATAAATCAAACTTTCCAGCCAATAATTTTTAATAAATTCCTTCTTTATAATGGTAGGGTAACTTGGGTTTCACGACTCGAATTTACAAAATTGCAAACTACATTTTCATAAAGACGTCATTACCTCTTTATTTAAGTTGGTAAAATATTGAACAATTATGAGATTTACTGCAACGTTTGAATAATTATTGAATTCGCCTTACTGGTTAGTTAAGGTTAACTCGTATGTCAAACAAGAAAATAAAGGTTAGAGGTTTCAAGTTATTTATTTAGTTTTATAGCAACTGTCTCTTTATATGGAGACAAAAGAAAACAAGTAAATGATCACATAACATGATTTTATGCAATCATTTTAGTGCAATACTTATTTTAGTCAGGTCGAAGCATGCAACTGAACAGTTGTTGTCTTCAAATACTTATAAATATCATTTTACAGGCAGTGAAAGGTGTCCCAATGGATACGAGTATTATCAGCATGATAAATGTTGGTACAAGTTCCATAACGAGTGTAAATCCTGGCCTAAAGCCAGACAAGTATGTCAGCAAGAAGGTGGGGACTTGATCAGTCTATAGGAAAGAAACTTTGACTACTTTAGAAATGTGTTACAGTCTAAAGCCGGTATAGTATGAGCAACATTATCAACTTATTTTCTCCATCTTCTTTTATTATTATTATTATTATTATTATTATTATTATTATTATTATTATTATTATTATTATTATTATTATTATTATTATTATTATTATTATTATTATTATTATATTATTTTTATTATTATTTTTATTATTATTATTGTTATTATTATTATTATTATTATTATTATTATTATTATTATTATTATTATTATTATTATTATTATTATTATTATTTAAGAGCTTGAATTTATATTTCAAAACTTAATATACGATTATGCGTCTTTGAAATGACGGAATCCAAATGAAAGTATTTGTAAGTGTCGGGCTTAACGGCACGATATCAAAATCCCAAAGACAGAGTTTACTACAAAAGTCAAGCTCCAAATATAGAAAGTCTGTTACAGTATAATCAAGAACTAGAAACAGATATCAGGTTGCTTATGATTTAAATCGAGAATACAGTTGTAGTTACATTACTTGTGGTTGTATATTGGTGGTATAAGGAGACGCAATGTACCTGTTATTGATTGTGGCGTTGGAATAGCCCGATATACATATATTTGGACTATAATGTGCAAAGTGAATCTACCATCTGAAGTAAGCTGATTGCAATGGAATCCTTAGTCCTTACGAAACTAAAGCTAGCTTGTAATCTTCACATTTCCTGTTGTTATCTGACTGCCTCTGACCGGTAATGCCGATTCCGGTGTCAATGGAAGGTTTGATGAGGTTATAATATAGTAAGAGGCAATAATTTAAGAACGTTTCAACAACTAAACCAAGCCCTGCAAAACTGAGCAAGAGAAATAATCACATAGACAAGAAAGCCTAATCAAGGTGCCAGTCCAAATAAAATTTTAACTCGGTCTGGTCGTTACAGTGCGGTTTAATCTCCCAGTGACAGCATGTATCATCTAATATTGGCAAGACACACTTTAATTAATTTATAATTTGAGATATATAATGCATCCCCATGATTGGGACTTCAGTTTCATTTATTATGGAAATCACATAATATTTATTTTGAAAACAAAACATTAGTTTCTTTTCATTTTTGAAAAAGGTTGTACAGATTTTACATGTGCTCATTCATCAATACCTTTTTTTGTGAATGGGAAATTACCTTAAACTAATATTAATCTTGAGCTTACATACTGTCGCTCATTTAGACAAACCACGCACATACACACATGCAGACACATACACACACAAATATGTTTTATAAAGATCCACAAATTTCAAAACCCATGTTGTTTTTAATTGTCAGTTTGCTGATGTGAAAGTAAAGAAAATGTAGGAAATCATTTACCAAAGTTGACAATACGGTGAAATTCTTCTTAAACTCATTATTTCTGTTATTCAAGTTGTTCATATTTCCAATATTTCGTAAGATAGAATACAATTTTTATAATAGGCGAGATTTGTTATTTATGGGGCACAATGTGATCTAAACGTAATGTATCTTGCAAGTAAAATACATAAGTTAATAAGATCATCACAATTGTTTTATCCCATCAATACATTCTTTCACGTAATTCTAAACTTTAAATGGTACGTTATCGAATCATTCGAAAAACAATTTTCAAAAGTGTTTAGTAATTGAACTTTTATATAATAGGTGCTCAAATTCTGATAGTTCTTTCGTACAGAAGGTGCGTTTATGATTTCCTTTCCTAGGTAATGACTCCAACAAAGAGCGTATCCACTACATAACTTTATTACATTGAACAACATTCTTGTATCTTTATCTTCTCTTTTGAAATTTAGGTGATTGCCAACAAATTTGGGTTGGTACAACGGACATTTCATCGGAGGGACAGTGGTACTGGTTGAATGGTGAAAAAGTTAGCTCCGTTTTCTGGCAACCGGCTCAACCTGATAATGCTCTCAATAATGAAAATTGTGGCGACCTAATTAGTTTATTTGAGTTCAGATTGAACGATCACGTCTACAGTTACGAAGAACACTTTATATGTCAGATTGTTTGAAACAATTAATTCATTCGATTCTTAATTCAAACACATTAATCAGGAATCATAGATTCAATGAACTATACAGATTTTTTTATATAATCTATAAAAATAGACTCCACGTGTATGTGTGTGTCATATTTACGTCGCTGCAATGGAACGAAAATCGGAATTTCACCCTCAGGTTACACACATATGGAAATATTCTGTTTTAGAAGTTCTTCATATGCGGAGATCGTTTTAAGTATGTGTGTTGAATTTGAATTTGGCACGTATCTTTAATAATTTTCAGTCATATAGCTACGATCTCTACAGTGTGGTAGTTTTTAGTGATGTCTGGTACTGTGGCATCGTGCCTCAGACAAGTAGTAATAATATGTCCCACCCAGTCACATTACCTGATATCAGGTCGACCGGTGCCAGTGGTTCGGATTTTGAACCATGTAGGTGGCGATACTACGACAAAAAGGATTGCTGAACATAACTAGATGCTTGAATCATACAGGTCACTAACTAGATGCTTTAATCGTACAGGTCATGGGTAGATCATTTTCTCCACGACCTGATTTATTTGGGTAACAAGTCGCAGATCCAAGAAACTTTAAATGTCATTTACAAATACGATTCGTCGTTGGCACCAAAAGCTGTTGCTGTCGCTAACGTTAGAAGGGTTTCGTGGATTTTGACAATACTCTTATGCAGCAACAAATAAATATCTTAGTCTCGGGTTTCATAAACTCTCAGACCTTGCTTGTTTATCTGATGGAAATCCCGGGTGATTTTGGAGAGTAACGTCAATAAAGCCCCTCGTATAACTTTTTACCGTTTAATTTTCCTAGGTCTTTTCGTATAAATGCACAACATAGTTTTTGTTCAATTTTCTGGATACGTTTGTACTTGTATGGAAGAGTTTATCTATTCTTGATGGAGATAAAACGTGACTCCTTCGGTGTTAAAAAGCACAGGTTATCCGGATTGAATCATAATCGACAGAGTCGCAGTGAAAAAACTGTGGGAAGTATTGGCCGCATTATAAATCAGTGGAGAAAGTTGTATGGTCAATAGATAGCCAGGTGTCTTATATTATAGACAAACTATAAATCATTTAGCTGGAACCATCGCGGGTATCAAAAGACCATTCGGTGAACCAGTAGTTAATGGGTAAACTGTTTATGTTGCTGATGTTGACCGGAGCATCTCCCTCGTTAACGGCATCCAAAGCCAACTGACGTTATGTAGAACTAAGAATCGACTCGAATGTATTGTCGACTTAGCAGTCCACACGGTACAAACCACAAGCGTGATTTGGGTCCAGAACATGCTGCATTTCGGCTGAATTTTAATTTTACTATCGTTGGGGTTCTTTACGGTGATCAGTTGACTTATTTCTTTGGCGATATCGTGAGCGTCACGAACAAGCTGGCGTCGATGCCGCATTGGAAACGTTAATATGTGCGCTCAAGTCGCATAAGTTATGATCAAGGGAATCCTAGTCATGTAACGCACCGTAAAATTATCGCTGGTAACCTGACTAGATTTTGAATCGAAAAGCAGGGTTGGGTTATATAACACATTGCTAAAGTTGTTAAATATTTTATCAACCTGTAATGACTAACGGAAGATAAAACATCAATGAAAAGTCATTGACTGTGAAATTGAGAAATATACGTTACTAACTTTGTTAGATAATATTTCAAGCGAGAAAGAATAGAATAATATGTTTTTAAGAAAGTCGGTGACTGAAATTTCATAATTTTCTTAATATATTAAATTTTAATATATTTTATAATTGAAATCTTTCTCAACCTTCCTTATAAGGTACCTCATTATATATATGAAACATGTTAGAAACTTATAAATTCTCGCTCACCTGGATTATAGCCAAGAATCCAAGTCAAAATCTCTCTCAATTATACGAGTTTACAACCTTCTTCCAGTGACGTTTTAAGGCATAAGCAAGAGAAGCATGTTTCTAGGGCCACGCGCAGCAAGGGGCCCCGCGGGGGCATAAAAGCAAAATTTAGGTGTCGGATGTGTTAGCAGTTTATTACTATATTAATAAATTTAACAAAATGACAAACATGCACGTTGACATTCAATGCAGTACTCCATATCGGAGACTGAGAGATTAAGTCACAGTTCCTGTTACTTTCAAGGTTAGAAGATTTCCTGTGTACCCAAGCTTCTTAAAATTGCTCTGCCTTCAGCATGATGAATCAACATCGGGTGTTTTTATTTTAATGAGAGTTTGTTCACATTTTACAATGTTAAGAATAATAGGGTTTGTAATCGAGGCAAATATACAATTATAACAAGTCCTAGGGTGAAAATACACATAGATAATTTTATGTTTGGTATACCTGTCAAATATGCATTATTGCATGATATCCAGATGAACGAAAACAAAGTATGAATTTATGATTAAACCAACATACTATATTTTCATGAAAAAATGAATTGGTCGTCTTTTTATAACGGTGTTAGATATATTTCTTATATACCTGGATTTCAGAAGAATTTTAAAACCAAATATTTACGATAGAATTCATTCAAATCATTAAATGGATGAGTGCAAAAGATTTTCTGGCTTCATCCAGTAGCAATCGTACAAGTGGCTCGTGTGTTGCTACACGTAAACAGAGATCAATGCTATCTATAGAGTATTAGGCTTCGACATTCACATGTATAGGACTGTCCCCTTAATTTTGAGAACCCCATATACACACAAACACACAAACACCGAAAAGAGACAGATATCACTACACTAAGGCAATCAGCTGTTCTTGAATCATTATGTAATCACCACCACCAATAATTTATTCACTTTTCTTTGACTAACCCATAAGAAATGCAAACAGCCTATATAATGATTTAAAATCTTTCCATCCTAGACATATAATTTCAAAAATGAAAACATGTCCTACGGGTTTATTACTTTCATAACTCTGCTGGAGACCTTTTCATCCATAACAAAATCTAGAAATGAATACATTTCAGAAAACATCTGACTGTAAGTGTGGGAAATACGCATTAATAAATTTGCAAGATTATGTTTCACACAGTATATAATCATAGATGAAAATGTATTTAAGAAACTCATTCAATGTGAAATTTAAAAATATATATTAATAAATTTGTTAAATATTTTTTTAGCCTATAGAGACTAACAAAAGGTAATCCATGAATGAAAGTCATTGACTGTGAAATTGAGAAATGCACATTAATAACTTTGATAGAAAATATTTCAAGCGGGAGAGAATCAAAGAAAATAATCCTTTTAAGAAAATCAGTGACTATGAAATTGCATCAAATTCTTATTAAATAACATACTAAATTTTAATATATTTTATAAATTGAAATATTTCTCAACCTTCCTTATAAAGTATCTCATTATATATGTGAAACATGTTAGAAACCTAATTCAAGGCCACCTGAAGTATAGCCCTGAACCTATGCCAAAAATGTCTCTGTCTCTGTCTCTGTCTCTGTCTCTCTATCTCTCTCTCTCATGTATATAACCTCCAGCATGATGAATCAACATTGATTGTTCTTATTCTTATGAGAGTTTGTTCACATTTTACAATGTAAGAATAATAGGGTTTGTGATCGAGGCAAATATAAAACAGGTCCTAGGGTGAAAATACTTATAGATAATTTTCTGTCCGATATACCAGTCAAATAAGCATTATTGCTTGATATCTAGATGAACGAAAATAAAGAAGGAATTTATAATTAAACCAACATACTATATTTTGATGATAAAATGAATTGTCTTTTTATCCATGTGTTATATATACTTCATTTATACCTGGATATCAGTAGAATTTTAAACCAAATATGTGCGATAGGATTCCTTTGCATCATTAAATGGATGAGTGCAACATATTTTCTAGTTTCATTCAGTAGCAATTGTACAAGTCGCATATGTGTTGACACATTACCTATTCACACATACTAAAAGGTGAAGATCCACCAGAGTGCGTTCCTTGCAATGTACCATTTACTGTTAAACACTTTATGACCACGTGTTTCGACCTGCAACCTACACGTGATAAATACTATAATGTACACGACATGCAGGAACTTTTTGATACTATTCAAATCACTAGTATTTTAGATTTCCTAAAGAAAGTAAATCTTTATTTTAAACTGTAACTTGTATGATCTTACCCAAACTAATTTTTAACTAATGCAAATACCAACTATTATTTACATCGTTCATCAAGATACATCATTTACATTTCCCGTTGATCGGGAACCAATATCTTTAACTGTTACCAACATTTACTATTTTATATTTAACTACTATGGTTTTTTATTATATCGCTGGTCGATATTGAACCTTTCTTTTTACAAATATGACCTACTGTATGGCGCTAAATAGCCTAAAAGTGCTGGTGCGCCGTTAAAATTAAATCAATCAATCACTCAATCGATACAATGGAACAGAGATCAATGCTGCCAATAGAACATTCGGCTCCGACATTATTAGGTACAGGTCAGTCCACTTAATTTTGAGATTCCATATGCACAAATACACACAAACACCAAAACGTGACAGATATCACTACACTAATTGAGGTAATCAGCTATTCTTGAATCATACTGTAATCCCCCTCAATACTTTATTCGCTTTTCGTTGTCTATCCCATACGGTATGCAAGCGGACTATATAATGATATTACCCTTTTCCAAAGAATCCATATAATTTCAGAAATAAAAACATGTCATACGGGTAAAATACTTTCATAACTCTGTTAGATACTTTTTTAACCATGATAAAACCAAGAACTAAATGCATTTCAGAAAGCATCTGACATATTTTTTTTCCAGCCCTTGCAGGAACCTTTATTTTTTTACAAAAAAGGCTCAGGCAAAGTTGTCTGTTCAGCCTCTCTGCTGCTTACCATCATTTCGTATTATACAACACAATTTTTACAATAAGCGAGATTTGTCATTTCTGGTGCACAAGTGATATGAACATCAGGTATCTTGCAAGCAAAATACATAAGTTACTAAGATCATCAAAATTATATTTCCTATCAATACATCTTTTAAATGTAATTCTAAAATTTCTTAGTTCGGGTCCAGTCATGGTAGAACTTTTGGTGGTCATTGTGGTGGTGATGATGATCGTTTACATTGTTCAACCTTTCCTATATATTTTTTACAATCTCATCAAATCTGTTAAAACCTCTAATTTCTTCATTAGATCTGACTTCTGGAATACCAGTAGAGATGCGATATACATCCTTGATCCAATTGGCAGAGCTTAGAGATTTAACATGTTCTGGTTTTACATATTTTTGTCTTTCATAATATCCAAACGCGGCAATATCAAATAATTACTTTGGGTCCCTGATAGCAGCAATACCTTCAGGCGTAAATTTATCTATTATATTAGTTCTGGTTTTTGGTGGTCGAGGAGGTTAGACGGGTGGTGGCAGTGGTAATGGTTGAGCTTCTTGTGCACGAGCAATATCGGCAGGCAATGTTGCAAGAGCTTGTTGTGTTGCTTCGGTTGCTGTAACAATTTTTTTTGTTGGTTCTACAATCGGTTTAAATAATTGTTTTGTTTCCTCCTCAAACTCAGTTAAATCCCTTTGACGCGATTGTAATTGTTCCTTAACAGAATCACGAACAGGTATATATTTTTTAATTGCCTCTAATCGCTCTCGAGCTAATTTAGTTGAGTGTGGTTCTCCAATACTCATTATTAATAATATTTATAATGGCTGTTTTAAGTCATAGCAGCAGAGAGGGTGAAGGACAACAATTGAGTCGCTTTACTCGTAAACAAAATCGCCTGACAAAATCATAAAAATACGTCAGCAAAAATAAGCTAACCAAAGATTTTATTATACGATTAAATACATAATCGTGTGGAAAGAGACTTTGGTTTAGCGTTGTTGACGTTTTGTTTTCACAGCCCATGCAGGAACCTTTATTTTTTTTTTTAAAGTCTCATGCAATGTTGTCTGTTCACCCTCTCTGCTGCTATACGCTACTTCATGAAAATGATGTTTCGGATTCGATTTTTACATTAAGTAATCTGAATCATACAGAAAACTAAAGCAATACAGAAAAGCTCACTGAATCTTTTCATTATTTGTTCAGATATGAATGTTGTGGTCTCCATCAAATGTTTATAATTTTTTCTTTGAAATTATCATTTGTGTTTTATAATTTGATTAATATCAATCCGTCTGATGCGATCACAAAAAATATATACCAATAAAACGTAAATCTATTTCTCAACCATTACTAGGCAATGTTACGGTTAGATATTTATACGAACTTGGCGAACTCGAAGGAGGCAGAAAAAGGGCAACTGATCCTATTTAGAGTGTAACCACACACAAAATATCGAGCGTGGTAAGGTCCACAGGTAGACCTGCAATCTACAGATTAGATACAACTGCTCCTCAACGTGGATTTGTACGTGAACAATTACAAATAATTCCCGAGGATACACAATTACCACCGAGTACACTTTTATAAACTTGCAAATCCTCGACGTCGATTACACTCCAAACAGGTCAGCATCACATTTTCGCGCGTGTGACCAAGACTACTATTAATTGTATCAACGGTAAATTGTCTTGGATTATTGCTCGAATACTGCCACAACTTTATTGCGTTGCAATTTGCGCAATGATGATTTTGTCTTTGTTTTAACATCATAATAATATCCACATTTATATCAAACTTGCGATTACTTTTTTATCACACTGCTTATAGCTGCATAATTTTTTATTGATATCAACATTATTAGTGATTTCTTCGGTTATTACGCAATCCATTATAACCCGTTTTAGTTGTGATATTCTTCTAAACTAAATTTGACCACTCAATACGATCATCGACTATCCAAACTTTAGTATCAGTGATAGTTAATCCCTGCGACGAATGAACCGTTATAGCGTACCCTAACGTCCATGGAGATTTATCCATGTTTAACGTGCTCTCGACAACATCAACAGCGACAAGGACAATATCATTTAACACAAGATTTTGTATTCGGATTCTTTCAGTATCTGCATTAGGAATCTTAACAAGAACATTTTGTTGTCTAGTATCTGCAGGGCGATAACACAACGGTACAGGTAACTTTGGGAATTTTTCCTTGTGTAACGCAAATAATTTCTTTTGTAGTTCGTCACGAAATATTTTTCTACTGGCAACTATCAAATCAGCAGGTTTCCAAAGGGTCCAAAAATTATTCATAGATGTTTCTGAAATTATCTCACGCATTACTTCACACTGTATTTTATCTGGTTGTAGTCGTATTAATCTTTTGAATTCTTTCAGCGACTCATCAACAGCTCTATGATCATCAAATATTTATTCATAATAATCTACATTGTTCTTTAGCCATTTATGTGGAGACTGCCAAACAAAGGGTGGTGGTTGACCATGATCGCCACACATAATCACAGCAGTATTCTTTTGTAACAAACAATCAAGAAATATTTGTAATACCTCCAGAGGCACCGTGCATATCTCATCCCATATGATAATTTTAGGTATATATTTTTCACCCATTCGTGATGTCCATGTATCTCCGCACTATCTAAAGAAACTATGATATTTACACGACTTTACATTTTGTTGCTTTATTTCCCTGGCGAGTTTGTGGGTTGGTGTTAAGACAATCATATCTAAACTCATAAAAAAGTTAATCGCGCGTGTTGTTTTACCTGAACCTCCACATCCATTAAGATAAACGGTCTTATGTCTAGATACAGGATCATACACGGATGGTGCAGATGATTTTGGTACTTGATTAGTTCTGTAATATGTTTCCTCAATTTCAACATCGGCAGATTCACAATAACTAAGTATATTTTCTTGTTTTATCCTCCACGTTCCCCATTTACAATTACCGAGATTTAATAAATCTTTATATTTTTTGTGTATATAAAATTAATCTGTCGCAACTCTAACAGCGTAACGAAGAAATATGTTTATCATCGATAATAGATTTATCGAAACATAAGCTAGCATCGAAGATCTTAGATAAGTAAACTGCGGTGACTCGCCATCAGTATAGCTCATAATGGTACCTAGTTTTATTTTGTCTGATAAATAAACATTACATCGACTTATAAATGTGTTTTTCTCCATCGTATCAGCGATTATAAAATCGAGTTCAGCATCATCCATGATCAATCTTGTACAAGTTCGTTTATGATCATGTGATCTTCCTTGTGTAAACTTACCGATTATTTTTTGCCGAGATCTTTTGCAAGTTTCTCATCGTGTTTCGCAGGTTCTGGTAACCAAACTTGCTTTTGCACGCGATATGATATAATAGCTTCAGATACTTTCTACGATATTAAAACTCGAGCATCGAGCATATATCATAGTAGAACTATTGGAGTCCAACATTTTTCAGTGAAATGTTTTCCAAACCACGCATAAACAATCATATGGAGACCTTCTATAAACTCAAACGACTCCACATAAGCAAATTTTGTTCAATCAAAATCTGGTAAGGATCCATTTATCGAAACTCTGGTCGTGTCATGTGTAAAATGTCCAAATCTATTAAAGTATTTAGAACACTCTCCATATCCAAGAAAACTCCCAGGATAACACGCTACCATATCAACTGAGATAGCGTCATTGTAATTATATTTAGTATTCCACAATCCACCGTGCCCGTATTCTATACAACTTCTCACGAGATCTTCAAGAAATTCTGATCGTGTTGGTTTCCACGAGTTTTTCTCTTGAGCGAAATGAGCAGCAACCGATGGTACGGTAACACAATTACTTAGTAATTGTTCAACTTTGACGTCGTCAGAAGTATATTTCAGCGCCAGGTTTTCCATTTCTTTATAAAGAGATTCTGTACGATAAATATCACCGTTAGACCGTACAAACTGATCATAATAATCTGAAATAACCACACTGAAACAGGATCATATTTACTAATATCACTGACAGCATCGAATACATCACTGTGGTAAAATTTAACCGTTCTTTCTCGTGGAAATACAATTACAGCATCAGTCCATGCATGCATGTTATGATCAATAATATTTTTTAGGAGCTCCTCTAGATTTATATTTTGTTTTGTGCAAAATCTATCCTGTCAACATCTTCACTGTTATTGGAAATCTTAATAACTTTTCTAGCTCAGCAACGTCTTTAAAAGACGCTCCAGTGTCTTTAAATTTTTCAGCCCACATATTTATTTTTTACGCCTTAAATCTGTTAAACCGTTTCCCCGAATTGCGTTTGTGAAGTGTTCTACAATTCGCTCTGCTACACAGTTTATTCTCGACATTTTCATTTTCTTGAGATCCTTTACGTCAGGTTTATCATTTAACTAATAGAGCGCGTACATAACAGCAGTTACTGGATAAGATCACTTATAATACGGCTTGTCTATTCTAGTGAGTATTCCTGGTTTGGAATTTTTACCAAGGTTAATATTATTCCTTGACTTTTGGACTGATTCGCGTTTGTCTCGGATAATCCAGATATCATCCTCTGTATTTACAATAAATTTTACTAAGATAATATATTTCCGAACATTAAGGTAGTCAATGATTTCTCTTGCTCATTTGTCATTCATAACATAGATATCATTTCTAATCCTGAATGTGGACCACACATGAACTGCACCATAGTGACGAAACCCCTTCTTGGCTTCACTAATGCGTTTAGTTATATCCGCATTTGTTAATGCTAGATCTTTCATCGAGAAACTAAATTTGTGTAGCCTGTCAAGATCAAATCTAGCTGCTGCAGGCTCAATTGCGGATAATTCTTGCATATTAAAATTAAGGCAAATATGTATCTAAATTGAAGTATTAATCATTTATATATGATTCAACCAAATCACAATTGCCGCTGGCTTAAGATTGGTCACACGTCTCCGTGTAACAAAAATGTGTAAACGACTTATGCAGTTATCACATGCAATGCATTAGAAACGGAAGTCTAGGAACTACACCGTGTATACGATGTGGTGTTGGTGTGCGAGGAAAGACCCACCTTTGTGCGCAATGTAGTGGTAAAAGATACAGGGGTTTAAAAAGATGTTACAATAAAAAATAACTCTGAATCTATTATAAAACGCGAAGTAGATTATCTAGCTAGATTTTCAAAACAATGATTTAAACAAATAGTATAAAGTATATAAATGGAGCAAAATAAGTTTGTGCCTCATCCAATCATAACCAATTATGAAGCGAATCGTAATGGTATCATTAGGAATTGCAGATTGAAAAAACCAGTAGGTATTGTTAACAATGCTATTTATCTTAGGTTTAGTACAAAAGGAAATAAAAAATTATTTATCACATAGATTTATCGTCAAATGTTTCTTGGGACCGATCAAAGACGGATATGTGGTGGACCACATAAACAACAATGAACTTGACAACTCACTTCAAAATTTACGTATTATCACCCATAGTGAAAACTGCAAATTTGGAAAAACTGGCGGCGTACGATTTGCAAAAGCTATCAAGTCCGTGAATAGAGGATCTGGAGAAGAAATTATGTTCAAGTCAATTTATTCCGCTAGTAGATATTTTAACATAGCGCCCCCCTCAGTGAAACGTTCAGCTGATGGTGTTATTAGATCTACCTATTCCTTAAAATTTGGACAGAATATCATGTTCAGGTACTTAGATAATTAAGCGAGACCTAGGCAAGGATAAAACTTTTCAGTATTGTAGTTATTTTTATTATTTAGTTTGCAATCTGCACATATCATTCAGAAAATATTATAAGATGGTTCTCCACAAAAATACATAAACTGCATTCAATATCATGGAACGATTCTCTACTTAATCAAATTTAATTTTTTTTATTTTGTTTGATTGTATCAAATTTGTTGTTTTTTACGCTATTTTTCAGGCATTTTAGTCGATTTTATCATTGTTTTTTGTTGAATTTACGCGTATTTTTTGGGTGAAAATCAGGTGTATTAACGGGAATTAACATTAAGTTTTAAATTTGTTTGTCAAATACTGGTTATTTTGCTAGTATTGTGTAGATTTTGCTATGGAATTATGATAAAAAAACCCGGAAAGTCAGTATTTGACAAACAAATTCAAAATCTAATGCTAATTTCCGTTAACACCCCTGGGGTTTTCAACCAACAAAAAAAAGCAAACTTAACAAAAGTCTTTATTCGCACACTTATAATCAGATATATCATAATTCTTTGATGGAGAATCACTTTATACACATATGATTGATAACATAGTAACGTTTTACAAACCTACCAGTGGTCTTTTCAATGTTAATTCGGCAACTCATTCTCTACTGATAAGATAATACTTTACCCATTGTTTGTGTAAAATCAACGTACTGCATGCTTTGTTTTTACATAACATCCGCGTGCAGGATTCACAGAGTTCATAGTCAATGATCATTGGGTAGCTAAGCAAAGCACGTAAATTATTAATTTACAAGGCACCTTGCCAATTTCTTGGTAGGCTAGCTGTTGTAATTAGATCCGTTATATCGATTTTATCGTAGTCCTTCACAGACAGCAATTTTAGAATATAGCATATGTAATGACAATAAATACAAAATACGTGAAATGTATACATATAACCGATTCTATAATTAGAGAGATTTAACAGTAGAAGCAGGCAATAACGTATGTGTCTGTCTGTTTGAATCCCATACTA
>JAEAOA010001773.1:147500-202500 GCA_016746295.1 Potamilus streckersoni | reverse complement strand
ACGTGGATCAATTGCATACGCTACTCAATGCGTGCCAGGTCCAGAGTTGTTTTTTATCGAGATTAATAATACCAGTTTTAGTATTGTTAGGTTGTTTTGGTAATTGATCGCGCATAAAAACACCTCTGAAATTTTTTATATTTAGTTTTTTAACAGTATCGAGTAAAACAAAATTTGATAGTGGAACTATCATCGAACTGTTCCTAGTCTTAGACCTTTTAGGTACCATGAATGCGGGGTCCCTGGTAATCTGAGACCTTTTCCTTTTTTTGATTCCTTGTCCAGTTGCTTTCTTTAATGCCCTTCCAGCAGCGGTTCCAACAGCGCCTAACGCAGCAGCTTTCTCAACAGCAGGGGCTGCAGCGGCTATTAATGCTGGTATAGCTGTGAGAATGGGAAATATAGCACCTGTTTTATAAGTATTTTTATGGCGTCTGCAGAAAGACTAAGTTTGACGCCTTTATTTGATTTGTTTTGCTTCATTAAAGTTTTTGAATTGTCGATCGGTTAACGATAATTTATTTGAACCGCTCATCTTTTCTTTTTTCAAAGATATTTTTATTCCACAGTTATTGTTTGATGCTGATTGCAGTCTTTTGACCTGACCAGGAATCAGGGTAACATTAGCGTGATTGTGTGACATTTATAATATTCATAATTGATCTAATTACGTGTTATGTGTTCTCTACGGGCGCATCAATGACTCTCATTCGACCACCAACACCTTCGAGTAACATTGATTTATCACTGAGTATTACAGCAATTGCTCTGTAATTAGGAATAGCTCCAACATCTCTATTGACACGAGCTCGAAAATGTATATCTACAACAGATTGTCTGGTTAAATCTAAATGTTCCAGCGAAAAGTAATAAATCGGATACAGAGTTGTAAAATCTAGTTGTGATATTTGTAATCCAGTATCAACATTTTGATCACGGCCCATAAACGACATAAGACGATGATACGCACGTGCTACATGATTTTGATCGAAATTTAACAAAATATCCTCAGATGGTTCTTGATGTCCATTTATTCTTAATGAAACCTCAGAAACACCGAGATTATCAAATATCATAATACTATGCGTTTGATCATTTACTCGTGCAGTATCTTGAAATGCAATAAATATGTGTCGCGGTGCAGAAAGCCCTTGCCGAGAAGCTATCTGCCATATAAATAAACCGTTAATATTACTCTGGATAGCATCTGTGGTCATTGTTAACCATGATAACGCTGATTTACCACCTTGATCAATAAACGAAAGTAACCGTTGTTCTTCAGATATCGAGGGGGATATTACTGACATCCACAGGGAAAGTTTTGTTAGTTCTACAATACCAGGATCACCAGCTGGTCTCCAAATTGCATCATCGTCTGTACTTTTTCGTACGAGTACAACTATATGTTTAGCTCCGAATATAACCTTTCGTACATTTCTGCAGAATCCAGAGATATGTGACAGCGGAATTGCACATGAAAATGCTCTCCTATTTCCTTTTATCATCGCTCGACGTGATCTAAATGCTAAGTTGAAATCTGGATTCACATTAATCATCATTATCACTACATCTCCTGCGGCGTTTCTGGCAAAGTTCGGTGGTCGTCCTATTTGGTTTTGTTGGTATTCTGGAGAATTAGATGTGTCTTTTACAAACATTATTGATGGACCAGCTGATCTTGAATAATCATCACTGCATCTTGCAAGACCAAGTTTTGTTGTAGCAACGTCAACGTCTTTTTGGATTGATTCAATATTTTTTCCGTCAATCATATACGTAGCGCATTCCAACAACGCCAAAATATTATTAACAAAACCAACACTAATATCGTCTGCATATGCAGCTAGTGCTGCAGGATTAACGTTATTTAAAATTTCACCTTCAATCTCAATAAATGCTTCAGCGGGTAAGAAATAACTACTTGTATCCTGAACCTGTAGTTCAATTCGTCCACGCTGATCTGGAATTCGTGCGTCATAAGAATAATACTGATAATCGCGCACAGACTCACCTTTGAGAACTGGTGCGTCCATGTCAAATGCAGGATCACTTATACGCTTGAACATCTTTTATTATTATCATCTTCGTCTAACACGAAGATCACTTCGAGAAGTGAGACCACTTCCTGCTATCATACTAGAGGTTATATTTTTTTCTTTTTCCGACACTGAGACATCAACTAACTCCGCTAGGTTTTGATTATCGGCTTGATTTATTATTTTACTTACACTTGCGGGCATCACTTCAGTGCTAAGAAATTTCACTGGTTAAGGTCGGACGGGTTATGTTTGCGTACTAATCGCATTAGTCTTTTTTTGATCGCTAAAATTGCTTTGTTAGCAAGGTTACCAGCAGCGTCTATACCTTTTTCACGAACAACATCAATAGCTTTCATACCCAGCTGTTTTGTAATAGGTATTTCTTTTGGGGCTATTCTTCTAAATAGACCCTGAACAATATCACCTAGTCCATCTCCGTAGGTTGATTTGTATACTGGTAATCGAGAGTTTATTACCCTAACCATGGTAGGGCCACGTTGAGCACCATGCACAATCATTTTATTATTAATTAACTTTATCACTAATTGTATCGAATCACTGACTTAGTCACTATAATAATCATCAGCAATTTCATTAATGAGAGACTGATACACATTAATATCCATAATACCGCCACTAAATAATCGTTTACACATATCTGCTGCTTCATTAATAATTTCTGATGAATTATTACTAGCTCGTGTTTCTCCAAAGAGGATTTCTAGTCGTTCAACAGCAGCGAGAACATTATTGGGACAAGTAATAAGACCACTTCTAGTTGCATCAGGAGTGTCTTAAAATTCTACTGTTCTAACAGGTTATCGCGGTGATTGCAATCATTTCATTGTTTCTTGTCGTTCTTGTTCTCGATGTTGTAGCTCTTGTTGTAATCGTTGTGGTGATGGTGGGTCAGATTATTGTGGTAGAACTTGTGATCGTTGTGGTGGTGATGATGATCGTTTACCTTGTTCAACCTTTTCTATTTATTTATTTACAATCTCATCAAATCTGAAAACCTACTTCATTAGATCTTATTTCTGGAATACCAGTCGAGATGCGATATACATCCATGATCCAATTGGCAGAGCTTAGAGATTTAACATGTTCTGGTTTTACATATTTTTGTCTTTCATAATATCCAAACGCGGCAATATCAAATAATTACTTTGGGTCCCTGATAGCAGCAATACCTTCAGGCGTAAATTTATCTATTATATTAGTTCTGGTTTTTGGTGGTGGCAGTGGTAATGGTTGAGCTTCTTGTGCACGAGCAATATCGGCAGGTAATGTTGCAAGAGCTTGTTGTGTTGCTTCGGTTGCTGTAACTTTTTTTTGTTGGTTGTACAATCGGTTTAAATAATTGTTTTGTTTCCTCCTCAAACTCAGTTAAATCCCTTTGACACGATTATAATTGTTCCTTAACAGAATCAGGAACAGGTATATATTTTTTAATTGCCTCTAATCGCTCTCGAGCTAATTTAGTTGAGTGTGGTTCTCCAATACTCATTATTAATAATATTTATAATGGCTGTTTTAAGTCATAGCAGCAGAGAGGGTGAAGGACAACAATTGAGTCGCTTTTCTCGTAAACAAAATTGCCTGACAAAATCATAAAAATACGTCAACAAAAATAAGCTAACCAAAGATTTTTTTATACGATTAAATACATAATCGTAATCGTGTGGAAAGAGACTTGTTAACGTTTTTTTTACAGCTCTTGCAAGAACCTTTATATTTATTAAAAAAACTTCTCAGGCAAAGTTGTCTGTTCACCCTCTCTGCTGCTTCGCAACATACCTCGCCAACCTGAACAAAATATGTGATGAGTTTAATAAATGGACCGTGTTGTCAACTTTTGGTACACGAGTCATTACATTTTTTCTTCACTCCCACTTCAGTAAACAGGTAATTAAACTTGGTGTTTAAAATCGAGTGTATCCTTGTGTGTATGTGTGCCTAGTCTAAGCACGCGTACGTATGCAAAGATCAGGATAAAAAAATAATTTAAGGTAATAACCCATATATCAAAGCAGGTAATGATGTAGGAGTATAGGTACAATCCTGAAAATTTAATTTTCAAATGAAAAAAAAAACAAAGGTTGTATATTTGTTGAATAATATGATTTAATTAATAGATTAAAAATACCAATTAGAGGGGTAATACACTAGTTATCTCGACGAATTAAAGTGAGACTTTCCAATATGAAGATGATGCCAGCTGTTAACTTAAGATTAAATCACACTGTAACAACGAGGTATAAACATAACCTACATTTGGATTACCACATTCACCAAGGTTTCTCTCTATTTGATTAATATATTAATATATTATTCAAGAAGGCAATGCTTTAGTTGTAATCGTAATGGTTGTGGTATAGTTATTGAATTGACTTACTATATTATAACCACATCAGGCCGTCCAACGAAACCTAAATCGGCAGAAACGGCCAGAGACAGTCGGATAAGAATGATTATTGCAAGCTTGCTTTCTGTTTCACAACGACTAAGGATTCATTTGCAATCAATGTTTACTCGGGATGGTGAATTTACTTTGCACAGAATAAAGTCTAAATATGTTTATTTGGCTATATTTATATCCCAATGCCATAACCAATAACAAATTGCTTCTTATCACCAATATACGACCACAATGTAAATACAAATGTATTTACGATTCAAATCATAAACAGCTGATATTTATTTTTAATTCTCGATGTATTTTGCAATCATCATCATCATCATCTGAAGGAGGTGGAGGAAAAACATTTAATCATTCTATACAGGCTTTTGATTTTGACATTTCTTTAGAATTCAATGTTTTCGTTCAGACTGATCAAGTCCCCACCTTCTTGCTGACATACTTGTTCGGCTTCAGTCCAGGATGTACATTTGTTATGGATCTCGTTCGAAAATTTGTCACGTTGATAATATTTGTATCCTTTGGGACACGTAAGTTTGCCTGTGAAAGTACATTTATAAATATTCATAGACAACTGTTCAGGTATACGCATCCACCGGACTAAGGTTTATGATTCCCATTAATACGTATTGCAGGAAAATTATTGCATAAAATCGTCTCATTAGTTTCTTTCTCGGGCAAAGTCTTTATCTTCGGAGACACATGAAGATTGAAGCGAAACTTAAACTTGCGCGAGTAAGCACCTGACATTACATGGTACTCTATTCATAATAACCTATGGGTAGTCTCATTTCCCGATTTAACCAGGTCTGCCAAACTTTTAACTTCATACTTTTAGCTGGAATGACTTGACTCAAAAACAGAGTATTTCATTAACATGTACATAACAGTTGTCCAAACAATGGATATCACAATTAAAACTCAATTGTGATGGACTGTAGCATCGCCTTTGTACAGGAATATAATTGCTATTGCCAACTAGCTTGTTACAAGTTACAAATATCTTCAAACTGCTCATATCAGGGCACATTTTATTTGATCACGAGGTGCAAGAACAAAAATGGAGTACCCGTCATGGTCATTTTTAGTCACTTTCTTATGCACATATATGTAATCAAATTAAAACAACATGTAGTACTAGTACATACTGTTTTGAACCAATTACATCTGATACACATGAAATTATCAAAATAATTATGCAGATATTTTAAAATCCTTTTTAATGTCGGGTGCTAATTTTGTAGTATGCAATCTCTTTCAAAAATTATTTTGCAGATTGTCCAGACTTTTGGGCGAAAAATATGTCTTTACATCACAAAAATTACACGATGAACTATAACAATTTGAATTGCATAATCCATATACATGTTTATGTGGAGTACAAGACAAAGCCCAGAGTTTCTAATCTAAAAGTATCAACTTATAAGGCCAGAAATTACTTACCTGTTTGAATTTTGTTGGTTCTCGATGTTAGCTTTAACACAGTTTTAGATTTTGAATTTGTATTAGACTAATCTGGCTCCATGGACATCTTGCATAATAGGTTCCTTCCTCCTTGCCTCTTCACAAGCTTGTTTGGGTCAGTTTTCAGGTTTTGAAATTCCTTTAGTGCAAGTCCAGTCCAGGTTTCTGCTTTATAATAACTTTTTATAAACATGATCATTTTATAAGGTTATTGTCCATTATATATTTGGTTTTGTTTTAGAAAATGCTAATAATGACCTTAAGTCAAGTGGAGAACTATAATATCTTGTAACAGTAGTTTTCTGTCATGCATTTTAGATCTAGCACTTTCAAGTTGAATTATAAGTTGTGTTCAGTATTTTATTTCGGGCTGGAATGTTTACTTCAAATTATTGAATTCAAGTGATTAAAGTCTTGGATAAAGATATTCATTGGAAAATAGTGAATTCGAACCTGAAATTATATTATTGTGATTCAACGAAAGATTGTTGGAACATCAACACTAAAAGCTACTACAAACACATCAACACCATCGGCTTTGGATTTAACTTATTTAGGACTTTAAATTATTAGGACTTGCGTCTCTAATTATAGAACTATTTGGAATTTATTTGATAATACTATCAATTTCTTTTTATTACTTTTTCACTTCGTATTTTAGGTAATTTTTGTTGAGTTGCAAAATGCATAAAGTTCGTTAGCGCCTTGTGTAAAAGTCTAGAGATATAAAGAATATGCAGAGTTTTCTCAATTTGACAATTTTCTGCAGGAATATACGAGTTGATGTGAGTGCTCTGACTTCACATGTTTACATGGCCATCCAATTCAGCAACCTCCCCTTCCAATTTAAAAAGTAAAAGGTACACAAGAGATCAAAGATGCTCAGAGTGTCCTCATTTGATTTATTGGTTTATCATGTCAAGCCCAATTACGCCGAGGGGGCGCTAGCACGGTTATATGCGCGTTTCATTTTTAAGTTTTTATTTTAAAAGACGACCATGCTTATCAGTCATTTCCAGTTCTGGGACAAGTCCATTTTCGGAGTATTGCTAATGTAGGACTACATATGTATATAGCAGGAAGATACTATTTTCTGTTTCCGATATTTACGATGTTAAATCAAGTTAAAGATAAAGACAAATACAGATTTGCGTTTCCTGTGGATTTAACAAGCGGTGTAATTTCTATATTCACGAGTGGAAAACTAACTCAACATTATGGAAATTTACGTAATTATCCGGCAGTTACCAAATAGGATGAACTACGTCACAATGTTGTCTGAGGAAAAGAGACTCACCCTTTTTAATGTCATTTTCTGCCTTTTTGAAATCTGGAGGGGTACAAATAAACGGGGAGCTACATCTCTAACTATGCCAACACTGTAATACTTGACTATTAAGCAATTTGTGATGTGTGGTGATAGATAAATGAAGACGGAAGTGATAGTACAAAACTAGGAAGGACAAAAGTGCACATGTTTGTCTATTAATACACAGACTACCGTAGCCGCGACGAGATAAAGACCCTCAACCGGCATAGCCAAGAATCACCAGGTGTCACTTATAGCTGACTAGTTTATTATAAGCGTGATGTTGCAAAGCTCCTGCTTGTGAAATACCAACATATGATTCAAGCTATGATAACCAAGTTTGTTCATCAACACGTATCATGGACAGAGCCTTATTTTCTGTTGGGGATATATTGTTTAGTGAAAACTAGTTTGAAAGGGACAAACTATATGCTTTTCAAGGGTTATCAGGTATAGACACCGAGGTACTCCATTTCACTATCTTGCCTAAATGGCAATAATTTTAGAAAAAATCTTAAATAGTTTTGTCCAGTACGTTTTGCCATCTTCCATGTACACACCAAATCACGCGCCACAAAGTTTGCACCGCACAAGTTCACCATTACAAAATGGTTTCGTTTTAAAAATCACTTACAGCTGCGGCCTCGTTAATTTAAGATTTTTATCTCATGCGCCTACCTAATATGGAGCTACAGATGCCAACCATAGTTATTCTAATAGAAATCCATTCGCGGCGCCCATTTTGTTTACACAAAAAAATTTAAGCCTATAGATCCATATATATTCATAATGCTGTGTCCAAATAATTAAAACAGGTCATGTATAATCTAACGTCTGCAAAAATTTTACAAACGTTTTTCGCCTTTTTATGTGATGAAATATAACTGCTATGTCGCTGGCTTCTTGCTATGGTCTAGTCAATTTTTAAACTTTTCTGCAAGATACTTGGGACGATGATAATCTTATTTGGATACTCCCCATCCCTGTTTGGAAATTCCATCCACCCATCCACCTCAGGGCATCCATTTAAAAACTACGGTATTTCGCCACACTACTGGCAAGACGTAGTTTAGACTGGTAGGAAAACCTATATACGTACATATTACTCAGCTGCCTGATAATAAGACGGAAATGCAAGAAAATATGTACAAGACAAGTCTTTTATAGGGCGACTAATTTTGATTAAAAAGGTGTAGGTATGTTAACAAACCGTTATATAGAATTGAACAGAATACAGACTTTATTCAACAATGACCAATTCAATATTTTTGTATTTGCACACCGCATAAGATGGCGCAATACAATAATGCAAATATAGCCGTAATATTTCACAATATAGAAAAAGAAACAGTCATTTACATATACATGTTCTTGGTCATGTAATGTGCGTGTGTTTTATGTCAATTCTTCACAATTGTATTACAATCGAAATATTTGTTTTAAACAATCTGACAAATAAAGTGTTCTTTCTTACTGCACTTGTTATCATTCAGTTTGTACCCGAAGTAACGTAATAGGTCGCCACAACTTTCACTGTTGTTAAAATTATCGGGTTGACCAGTTTCCCAGAAAGTGGAGAGAACATTTTCACCATTCAACCATTTCCACGTTCCCTCCAAGGGTATGTCCGTTGCACCGACCCAAACGTGGTTGCAGACACCTAAATTGCAAAAGATTAGAAGGTAAAAAAAACTATTCAACGTATTGAATAGACGTAGTGGATGTCGCACTATAACAAGTTGAGCAATTATAACTGTAGCAGCTGAGAGGGTGAACCCTACAACTTTTTTGAAACCTAAGGCTTCCTACGAAAGCTGAAAACTTTAGATGTTAAGTATCTTTTTATTTTCAAGTGCTGGTCACATGCGTGTGTCGTTCACCCTCTCGCCTGCTAAAAATTAAACTGCTAGTATAGATATTATCAATAATGAGTATTGGAGATCATTGAGCTAGATTAGCTCGAGAGCGACTAGAGGCAATTAAAAAATATATTCCTGTTCGATATTCTGTTAAGCAACATCTACAATCGCGTCAGGAATCTCGGGTGGTTTAACAGAAGGTACAGAACAATTTAAACCGATTATCGATCGAACGAAGAAAATTGTTACAGCAACTGATGCAACACAAAAAGCTCTTGCAACAATGCCTGTTGATATTGCTGACCTTATTCAATGGATTCAACCAGCTGTTCCTACTGAGCCTGAAAGCGCTGAAGCACCATCTCTTAAACAAAAATCTCCTGCAATAAGAACTGCTGATCTATTAAATAAATTTAATGAAGATATTGAGATAAATTAATGAAATCTGAATGCATTAAAACTCGTGAACAATGGCGAAGATTATATCGCAAAATTTTGAATGTTGAACAAGCCAGAGCGGACGATCCAATATATCAAAATTATGTTATGGAAATTAATGATTCATCAATCATGAAGAGGAGAAAACAAGTGAAAAACAAGTAAAAAGAAAACAAGAGAACATAAGCAACGAACCACCTAACACTCTGAGACCAAGTAAACATGCAACACCAAACTCAAATGAAGAGGAATTTCAAGACGCTCCCGGTTCAACTGGAAGTGATCTAGGAACTGGCCTTATTACTTGCCCAAATAATGTTCTTGCTGATATTGGTCTTCTAGAAATTCTTATTTGAGAAAAACAGTAATAATTCATCAGAAGTTATTAATGAAACATTTGATATTTGCAAACGATTATTTACGTGCTTTATCATGGATATTATTGTATATCGGTCCCTCATTAATGAAATCGCCAGTGATTAGATAAAATTAGTGATAAGTCACTTTAATAAAATGATAGTACATGGTACTCAACGTGGACCTACCATGGTCAGGTTAATAAACTATTACCAGTATACAAAACCTATGGAGCATGGACTAGGTGATGTTCGGGTCAGTTTAGAAGAATAGCCCCACAAGCAATACCGATTGCATAGCAGTTAGGACTGAAAGCTATTGATGTTCGTGAAAAAAGGTATAGGCGCTGTTGGTAATATTAGCACAGCATTTCCAGCAATCAAAAATAAGACTAGCAAGATTAATACGCAGACCGCAAGCCGACCGAAAATGGCCAACACTGAAGTGATGTCTGCAAGTGTAAGAAAAATAAATCAAGCCGCTAGTCAAAAACTAGCGGAGTTGGCTGATGTACCAATGTCGGAAAAGGAAAAACATAACCGCTGGTCTGATAGCAGGAAGTAGTCTCATTTCCCGAGGTTGTCTTCGTGTTAGACGAAGATAATAAAGATGTTCAAGAGTATATCTGTCTCTGCATTTGACATGGATGCACCAGTTCTCAAAAGTCTGCGCATGATTATCAGTATTCTTATTACGCACTACATCCAAATCATCGTGACGAATCAAACTACAGAATCAGAATATAAGTAGATATTTCTTACTCGCTGGAGCATTTATTAAAGTCAAAGGTGAGATTTTGAAAACTACGGTATTGTGAATGGTAGTATGGCATTGACGTTGCTACAAAAATACTTGGGTCTTGCAGCTGGTCCATCAATGATGTTTGTAAAAGATAATTCTAATTCTCCAGAGTACCAGTATTTTTATATAAAAAAGGACGAACAAGAAATTGTTAGAAACGCCGATGGGGATGTACAAGTATTATTAATGTAGATCCAGATTTAAATTTAGGATTCATATCATGCTGAGCGATGTCGATAAATGGAAATAAGATTTTCACGTGCAATTCCAATGTCCCATATCTTTGGATTCTGTAGAAATATCAGAAAAGTCATTTTCGGAGCCAAACATAGTTGTACTAGTACGAAAAGCAACCGACGATGATGCAATATGGCGACCCGCTGGTGATGCTGGTAGAGTAATTCTTACAAAACCTTCATAGTTGATGTCAATGATGAATCCATCGATGTCTGAAGAAGACAGGTTGTTATCGTTTATGAGTCAAGGTGGTAAATGAACGTTACCATGGTTAAAACAACCACAAATAGTGTTCAAAGTACAATCAACGGTTTATTCACATGGCAAATAGCTTATCAGCAAGATGTTTCTGCACCAAAATATTTATTGCTTTGCAAAATGCTGCACGAGTCAACTCGCAAATGCATAGTATTATGGTATTTGATCTTGGCGTTTCTGAGGTTTCATTAAGGATAAATGGACATTAAGGACCATCCGATGATATTTTGTTGAATTTCGGTCAAAATCATGTAACACGTGCATATCATCTTATGTTATTCATAGGACTTGATCAAAGCATTGATACTGGTTTACAAATATCGCAGCTAGATTTTACAACGCTGTATCCGATTTATTACTTTTCACTAGAACATTTAGATTTAGAGCAATCGCAGTCATAATTGAGCCGCTGCAGCCCCGGCTATTGAAAAAAAAAACAGCTGTGATAGGCGCTTTTGGAACCGCTAATGGAATGGCGTCAAAGAAAGAAACCGGACAGTGAATAAAAACCTCAAAAAGGATACATGTTGAAAATGTTCCAGGGAACCGCCTTCGTGGTATAGGAAAGGTCCAAGACTGGAAAGTTCGATGATTCTACAATAATTCCACTATCGAATTTTGATTTACTTGATGCAGCTACCTAAATTTTCTAAATATAAAAAATACAGGACATTTTATGCGTGATCATTTAGCAAAACAATCCAGCAATACTGAAACTGGTATTAATTTTGATAAAAACTTTGGACCAGGCACCGATTGGGTGGGATATTCAATTGGTTCACGTAGAATTGTTTATTTTTATTCGTACGAGCTGGCGACAACAAAGTTTCTTCATTATGTCAGCAATACAATTTCTGGTATTCAACGCTACCAACGAAAAAACTAACTGATCTCCCAATACGTAGTCGAGAAGTATTTATTATACTGTATGCCATATCAAAATCAACAGCGTCACCTCATAAATTCGTACATGAATATATTACGATGAATATGTATATAAACACACTAGTAAAGATAATGGTAGATATTTATGGAAGATCTCGATCGAAGAAAGGTCAGAAAGTCAATTTATCTAAATATGCAACACTTGATCAGCTCAAATGAAATCGATGATTTATTAAATATCACGAGTGTGGATCAAAATTTAGTCGTTATTCAGAATAAACAAGGACGATAAAAACGAGCAACATACAACTACCATATGTACTTGTACGAATTCCCAGCGCGGTTATTTGCAATATGTTACTTTTGCTGATGAAGGTAATATACAGGATTGTGGTAATACATTTTCTAGAACCGTATCTATTGTTGGATAAAGAAATATTTACTCTGGAATCAGAAGTATGATCCCTGTAATTGTGTAATTGTCAGACTGAGCTAACAATATCATTGACGATTACACAGAAAGAAAAAATATCGCAGACGCATGGTTGTTATTGATAGTCTTTTACAATTCTGCTGTTGTTGCTGGAATCTGATTATTATTATCAACGTTAACAATGACGGATCCTGCAGTAGTGACAATTATAGTTTCTACGACAACATGCGCATGCATTTTTAGTATTATCTACATGCGCGAGTGATAAATTACGCGAGTAAATAATGAAATTACATCAACAGCCGCCTACTCAAAATTATCTTCATATATTTCCTTGTATCTCAGTGATGGTAGTAAAATATCGGATGATTTCGCAACTATAATGAAAACATACAGTGAAGCAGTCATAATCGCTAGTGACAATAACCAAAGCGAAAAAATGGAGAATTAATAACGATAATAATATCGAATCCTTGACAGCGTCAATAAAACTATTGCAACAGATGTCACTAATACAACGCCATCAAGAGCTACTATGATATCAGTAAGTTCGCGGATGGGTGAAAAATATATTGTTAAAGCTTATCTGGAACAATACATGTACGGTATCGCTGGAGGTACTAAAAATATTTTTGAATGGTTGTTACTAAAGAATACTGCTGTAATAATGTGTGGCAATCATGGTCAACCGCCACCCTTTACCGGATCGGTTTAAAACATTTGTAGATTACGAAGATATAACTGATGACCATAGATCTATTGATAAATCACTGAAAGAATTTAAGGCTACAGCCAGATAAAATACTGTGAAGTAACGCATAAAGTAATTCCGGAAACACCAATGAATGATTTTTTTACCCTATGGAGACCTAATCTGATACTTGCGAGTAGCAAAATAGTTCGTGATGAACTGCAAAATAATTTACGTTACATAAAAATTTCCAGCGTTACTTGTACCGCTGAGTTATCGCCCAGCAGATACTAGACAACAAAATGTTGATGTTAAGATTCCTGGTGGAGATGCTGTTTGAATACAAAATCTTGTGTTAAATGATATTGTTTTAGTCGCTTTGATGTGAGCGCGTTAAATATGGATCAATAGCCATGGACGTTGGGAACACTAACGATTCACTCGTCGCAGGGATTAACCATCACTGATACTAGCATTTGGATTGTCGATGATCGGTTGAGGTAAAATTAAGTTAATCTTAGTGTCTCGAGTCTTAACTAAAACTTATGGATTGCGTAATCGAAGAAATCACTAACAAAATCAATAAAAAATAGCCAGTCATGCACTGACAAATATAATTGTGATTTTGATATCGATGCTTTATTTATTATAATGTTAAAACAACAAAAAATCATTGCGCAAGTTGTAATGCAGTAATGATGTGGCAGTATTCGAATAATAACCAAAGATAATTTACCGTTGATAGATTTAATAGTAGTCTTGATCACACACGCGAACATGTGATGCTGACAGGTCTTTAGTATAATTGACGTCGGGGGATCGCAAGTTTTTAAAAGTGTGCTTCGTGGTAATTGCGTATCCGCAGGAATATAGGAACATATTTGTAATCGTTAGCGTACAAATCCACGTTGATGAGCACTATCTAGATTGCAGGTCTACCTGTGGAACTTACCACGCTGGAAAGTTTGTGTGTGGTCACACTCTAAATAGTATCAGTTGCTCTTTTTCTACCATCTTCAAGTTCGCCAGGTTCATATAAATATCTAACTGGTTGAGAAGCTTCAAGTTTTATCAGATTATTTTTTTGTGATCGCATCAGACGGTTTCATAGAAATTACAGCTATCACACTTGTTAACCCCGAACCCATTCTCGAGATCCATCTTTTGTCGGATATTTCCTTCGCATATTGATATCCGAAAAACCACTCAGAAGTGTTCGATTAAATCGTTCAACGGTTGCCTGATCTCGATGAATTTCCATGTCTCCTCGTCTGATTTTAACACTGCTTGGTCATCAACGATGGTACTGCACCAATAAATTCTTTGTCAGGATCAACATGGAATAGTTTTGGCCATCGTAGACCACAATGTTTGGCGGATCCTCGCTGATAAATTCGTTCAAATGCAAATATAACTTCAGGTTCTGTTTTTGTTGATAATGGTTTATTTCTTTATATCTACTCTCAAAGTCAACGAGAGTTAACGCGTATCTGTTATGTGTATTGATGTCTTCCAATTTTAATGATATCGTATGGTAAAGAAAGATATCTGCTTAATGAATTTTAATTAAGGGAGCTGACATTGAAATGTGCTTTATTGAACTTTTAGGTGGTGGTAGATAGATTGTCCTTATTGTCTGTAGTGCTAACCATTATGCAGCAACATTACATGAAACTTTTGCTGAGGCAGCAAGTTTGCTAATCGCTGCTTTACCTCTCTAATATCTATCTCTATCTACATCCATCCATATATATATATATATATATATATATATATACACCAGTCCCGAGCATTATTTTACCTTTCATAACAGATTTTACTAAACAAGACTAGCGAGTTTTTTCCTCAGAGATTTATTAAGTATAGCATCTAATGCATGAATCAACTTTATATCTGCGAGAAGCCGCTGTTGTAATTCTGGACTTTTATACTCGACATCATGAATGTGACGCGTGATCAATCTATTGTACTGGAATCTCCAGGTTTTGGTTTATCATGGGTTATGATTCTGATATTGAGACTAGTTCCAGGATGACAGTAATTATATCGCCGTAGTATTTAGCCCATGGTGCTCCTGGCACTTTCCCTAATGAAGCAGCAACATTACCACCTGGCACTATTTGCGACGCGGAAATAAATTTATTTTTGTACCACATTTTGTACATTTACCCGTAAGTACGAGTCTTATTGTTATCGTTGTGAATCCAACGGTGGGGTGGGTATTGTACATCGATCAGAATATAAACTAATTTATTATATGGATATAATTAACTTTTCAGCGATACGAAAACTAGAGCTAGTAAAGCACCCTCTAGCGTTAGCAAATTCTATCAATGATTATGATAGGTCCATCTGGATCTGGTAAGACTTATTGCTCAATCTGATAATGTGATGGCTCAAGTGGGATAGGTTATATTTAGTGGCGCCATCTGTAGATGATCAACGATGTTACGAGGTCATTAAATATTTTAATCAAAATGCTAAATTACCGGACGAAGACAAAAACGATATTGATTTTATTACCGATACTAATGAAGCACCATCTGTAGATGACATATGGACTCACTAACAACCTCGTAGTATACGATGATGTGATGCTAAATAAACAAACCAATCCAGCTAGAGTATTTTCTTAAGGCCGTAACAAAAACACGGATGTGATTTATTTTACTTAGAGATACACAGATACCTAAGGTGATAGATAACTGCACTATTTTTGTTGTGTTTAATGGAATGGTGTAGATAATTATACTTTACAAAATATTTATTATACTTTTGTGTTCAGTGGCTATGGACATTAAATTTTCTCAAAAGCGCTAGCTGTTCCGTTCAGATTTATAACAATAAACTTACATGATCCAAGACCAAGATATCGTGTAGGATTAGATAAAATCTTTGGTCTTTTATTTTTAAAAATCAATTTTAACAGCAGAGAGGGTAACGACATACGCATGTGACCAGCACGTGCAAATTAAAATGTCCTTAGTTTTCAAAAATAAAAATAGTGTCTCTAAACAGTTATAGGGTTTACCCTCTCTGCTGCTACTGTTCAGTTACTGCCCACGTTTAAGAATTGCTTGTGGAATGAACCTAAACGTTCCATTCAAATTTTAGAAAGATTTAATAGGAAAGGAAAATTTCGATGATCTTATCTTGTTCAGGTCACTTTGTGTACCAGAAATGCATAATTTCGCCTATTGTAAAAAGTGTTCTATCAAACGCAATGCGGGTAACATACCTACCTGAATAACAAATGACTAGTTAAAAAGTGGACCGTGTTATCAACGTTTGGTACACAATTTGTTACATTTCTTTACATTAGCAAACAATTTAAAACCTAGGGTTTGAAATCGAATGGATCTTTTGTGATAAATATTTGTGTAGATATATGTGTGGCTTGTCTAAGTAAGCATACATATCTAAAGATAAGATCAAGATGGAAAATTTAAGGCAATGCCCCATATACCAAAGCAGGTAGTGTAGGTAGAATCTTGACAACGTATTTTCAAAATATAAGAAAAGTTGAATATTGTATATAAGTAAATGTGTAATTTAAATCTATATGGGGGATACACTAGTTATCTGAATTAAAGTGATTTGCCAATATTAAGATGATATTAGCTGGTAATGTAAGATTAAACTGCACCAACAGCCAGATCGAGATAAATAGAACCTATATTGAGACTGGCACATTGACTAGGGTGTCTCTTACTGGTTCTTGGGGGGGGGGTGCTTTACTTGTCATTGATTCATTTGGAATCAATGCATACTCTAGATTATATATTCACTTTGCACAAAATAAAGTCCAAATCTATGGTTATTTGTCTATCGTTATATCCCCATGCCATAACCAATAGATTGCTTCTCATATCACCAATATACGACCACTATTAATGTAACTGTAAATGTATTTATAAATGAAATCATTAGTAGCTTGATATTTTTAGTTCCCGATGAATTTTGCCATCATCGTCATCATTATCTGAAGGAGGAGGAAGAGACAAAAAAGGATAATGTTACTCATACTGTACCGGATTTTGACCGTGACACATTTTTGAAGAATTCAAAGTTGTTTACTTTCAGACTGATCAAGTCACCACCTTCTTCCCGACATATTTGTCTGGCTTCAGTCCAGTTTCTACACTCTGTATGAAATTTGTACCAAATTTTGTCATGTTCATAATACTCGTATCCTGTGTAACACGTTGGATTGCCTGTAAAAGTACAATTATAAGTATTAGACAAAACTTCAGGTATATTCTTCCACCCTACTAAGGTTTTATGATTCCCATTAAATACTGCAGGAAAATGATTTCATACAATCATTTTCTTGTTCTTTTTCTGGCAAAGCCTTTATCTACGGTGACAAATACACATTGAAGTGAGAAAAGACTTCAAATTTTATAAAGGTGTGTTTAACGAAAAGATATGATATAAAGCTAAATGTATGAATTGAAACCTCTTTCCTTTATTGCTCTGTTTTGAACTGAGTGAACCTGAACCTAACGGTAATGCAACATAAACGGTCATTCTAACTTTGCAATAAATCTCACGATTGTTCAATAATTTATCAATAGAAAGCAGCCTCACAATGGACCTTTACAGACCCAATCACATGGCATAATTTTGATAAACCTAGTCTCGAAACCAATGTTGCCCAAGCATGATAAACAACGATTTTATTAGAAAATACTAAATGGATAGTCTGATTTATTGCATCCATGAATTAAAACACTGGCACATCCCTAGAATATCCAAATGTTTTGAAAACTTTCATACAATATCTGCACACGTTATGCTTGTTATTAAAACTAATGTTATGTCAGGGAAGGTTTAATTTCCAACAGGCATCTGTTTTGACATTTGAATAATTGTGGATGTTATTTGAAATGTTAGTTTGATTTGAACCTTTTAGACGATTGTGAGATCTGCGTGCCGATTTCCTCTTTATGAAACTTTGCAAGATTCGAGTCGATAACTGTTTCCAAATACATTCAAATGTCATTAAGATACATTCGGATAATATTACCTGCACTACGAAATTTCTAGTGCAGAACAAGCAAAGTTATCGTACTTTGTATTATTTCAAGTGCATGTTGTACAATTCTGTACATATTCTTCTGTGGACAGATGCAGGTGTGTTACTTTTAAGTTATTTAAACAGTGTATACATTACTGATATATACCGCATCCCTCCATTCCCACCCCACACAAGTGCTATCAACACCCATAGTTTTACTTGTTCATTCATTAGGTTTCATGCTATTTTTTCTTACAAACCCTGTGGGGGTAAAGTAGCCATGTTCAGACGTACGATGCCATTTTTCGCAAATTCCAGTTCCAGAAGGCGGGGTTAAAAAAGGAAATCAGTAAAGAGAAGACAATTCTGTATAATTTCATGGGATTATTTGCAGCAATAAGAGTCATTTGTTATTTTTATATCAAAAATATGTAAATGTACATTCTAGGAAAACTCTGCCGATTATGATTAATTCCATTTATGCATACCAGCCACATTAAACTGCTTCCTTGTATCCCAACTTCCAAAGTACTCCCTGTTTATATTTTTTTTTACACATTACAAAGATAAACCCACGTCACAAAAAAAGAATGGTTATCATAATTATTCCACTAACTTAGTAATATATAAATGACAATCGACAAGCACTCATTTCCTATACATAATGTAATCGATTTGTACAATCCAGTGTACATGAATATATGCATGCATACGATGTTATCTAATATTTACTAAATATCTAACAGCAAGTAACTGAATTCCTTTGTATTGACTTGTATGGACAAATGCACTTTCAATTTTCAAGTTGGAAGGTCATCGAGTGACATGTATGCTTGCAATACAAGTCAGTCAAGGTGACTGCGTTGACTGAAAGACTATCAACATAGCAGCACCCATTTTCTTGCATTGTTGTAGATGTCTTTTGGATTGCACCTAAGGTCCAATGTATATAATGTTCACGTTCACTGCATCTTGTATTCGTGCACATTTTACAATCCAATAGCACAATAAAATTTAAATTCCATGATCAAATGCATGGCAAATACAATATCAAATTGCGTTATTTTAGTATTTAGTATATTGCATATTTTAATTCATGTAAATATATTTTCCTTGAAACAAATTGTCCATAAACAATTGTAATGTCGACTCGCTAAAGAATATACAACTCATTACGCAATACAAGAGATAATCGACTACATACACCCACCCATTAAACCAAGTCTTATTACCAATATCCCTTAAAAAGAATAACAGCTATCCCATTGATTAGAATATCTTTATTTAGCGTCAATACTGTTTATTATTAGTATATTAGACATCTACAAGTATAGTCTATACTCACTGCAGTAGGATCCTAATTCAAGCAAATAAATCCAGATTGGCTTTCTCAGTATGCGCCGTCAGATCTGGTTCTGACTAGTCTATTCGGTTCCGTAAGTATAATGAATTAGTCTATTCCGAATCGTCAGTATAATGACTAGTGTAAGAAACAATATATACCACGATTTACTAGTGCTTTATACGTGGGCAGATCATTACGCTTGCTACATTTGGACCAATTATAAACTGGTAAAGACGGTATACCATATGCAGGCGTTGGAAGCTTGTATTTAATATATTGTATACTTACTGCTGTTTAATATGAGAGATGATAAACTCGAAAATATGTCATCAACTGTCGTATCCAAGGAATTAATTTTCATAGTCAAATCTGTTTGCTCTTGCGATGCATTCGTCCACGTGCATGCCTTTTTCATGGCATTTGTTACATCTTCCTGGATGATGCGTTGACAGAAAGAATCGCCAAAGTACATTTTTACACCGCTATGTACGGATTCTTGATCTTCACCTGCTATTGAATTTTGGGTGCAAGTATTTGCAGTAGATTGGGAGCTCACATACGAGACCCGTGTCAACAATTGGTACAACAAGATTAGTAGAATAGATGTAGGTATCATTCTCATTTCAAACAACGCGCCTAAAGAAACAGGACGTGGTCAATAATGTATTTTTCTAAAATGGATTAGGTCCAGTACAATACAATATTGATTCAACTAAATGATCGCTACGAGAACACAAATGTCACCAATTGTCCACGAAAAAAATGTTCCTGTTTTATATACGAACGAAATGTAGACGGGTTTTTGTTGCCTCATAATGAGTTATCTGACCGGTGGATTAATATTTGACTTTCTTATTTCAAAATACTGAGTTAGGTTCACCAACTGCTGCACGAGCAACTTGTCTGCAGTGAGGAAACCCAATTACCTCAACTTTACTGTCCTTCGACTGAATCTTAAGCATAGAAACTTACTAGAGAAAATTCTGCATGCAAACAAATTCTACAATTTAGAATTAATTTATTATTAATTCTAAATTATATAATGTAAAACAAGTTATTTGCACTTGGTATAAGTTAGAATTAATAATAGACAAGTTATCGCTCTTATTACCATTTTTATTTTTTTATAACTTAGTATCGGTGTATGTGTGTGTTTGTGTGTATGTGTGTGTTTGTGTGTATGTGTGTGAGTGTGTGAGCAGTTTTGAATGACCTTTACTAGAATCATGTTGATGTAAACTTCTGATTGACTTGCTTTATTTAATGCTTTTTACCCCCTAGGTTCTAAATCTATTACAAAATTAATAATGTTTTAAGAACTTTAATGGCAATTCACATAACTGGATAGATCATGTATGTAGATTTTAGATCTCATTTCTGGCTCATGGTATTAAATATCTTATATACTGTCTCACCATAATAAAGGTCAAAAATTCAAAATTCCATAAATTAACTAATAATATAAGTAAAATAAAAAAATCTCCTTTTTTCAGTATGTGTGTGTAAATTAAATATGAATAAAGTGACAATATATACACATATACTATAAGTTTTGTTTCTAGAAAACTGGGAAATGATTCGGATATAACGGCTGTCCTCACAAATATACTATATGGAAACATACAATATAGCACAATCCATATAGCATACATAGGCCGTAGAACATTCTTTGCCAAGGTCACATGATTATGAAAAAGGGGAACGAACCCGATAGGGTTAATGAAACCCTATCGGGTGAGTGAACCTTTAGATACACTAGGAATAGTGAGTGAACCTTTAGATACACTAGGAATAAATACCCCATAAAAAATTGAGAACATAATTTTTTTTATCTAAATTCCTTTCATAAAGTTTAACATAGCAAAACATCAGAGGAAAAACAAAAATACATGAAAACACTACTGTTTTTTTTTTTCGATTAAGTTGGGGGTGTCTGTCTGGTGCCCTTCCCCAGCAAAAAAATGGTATTAGGGCTCCAGCATTTGAGTGGAGTCGACTAGTTGGGAGTCAAAAGGTTATTTGTTTTTAAAACGGTCATTACTATGATATATAATATGTATAATATATTAGACTACTTGGAAATATAATTTCCTGCGAGTACCCTAAAAAAGCGTGGGGTTTGGGAGTTGGGAGTTGGATGGGTGTTTAGGTTGTCCAGACTTATTTTGGAGATGAACATTGGAGAAAGATTTAGGAAAGATTTTCTCCTAATATAAACTGATGCAACTATATATATATATATATATATATATATATATATATATATATATATATAAGTTTCTGTTGGATTTCTCGCCATTTTTCAGCAAACGATAGGCTATTCATGGCGGCCATGGCGGCCAGTATTAACGGTGGAAGAAGAAACTGGGAAATCACCGGAAAGAACCACCGACCCACGAGAAGCTACTGGCAAGCTTTCTCACTTATTCACATTTGCCGAATCCTAGACTCGAACCCACGAAGACAGAGGTGAGATGGCAGTGATCCATAACGGACAGTGCAATAGTCAAATTGGCCACTCGGGCATATATATATATATATATATATATATATATATATATATATATATATATATATATATATATTTATATATTTTTTTATTTATTTATATTTATTTATTTATATATATATATATAGATAGATAGATAGATAGATAGATAGATAGATAGATAGATAGATAGATAGATAGATAGATAGATAGATAGATAGATAGATAGATAGATAGAGAGAGAGAGAGTGGGAGAGAGAGAGAGGGGGAGGGAGGGAATAAACCGGTGGCATAAGTGGTTAGAGCGTCCGCACAGTTGGTGGAGCGAGTCATAGCAAAAGCTTATTATATATATATATATATATATATATATATATATATATATATATATATATATATATATATATATATATATATACATATATATATACTTATCGCATTTATGAAAACATATAAAGTTTACTTAGAATTGTTATCTAATGGCAGGTTGTTTTCCTTATCTTTAGACGGTGTTTATGAAGAGATAGACTGATGATATCCAAAGATAGCAACTTTGGCTAATTAACAGTTAGAGACGTGCATGCAGTGAAAGATATGATGTAAATTAAAATGTAAATAAGTCATTGCAAATATGTATTTCGTGAAAGTTTCGCTATGATTACCAACCACATCTGTTCTTTCAGTATGGAATGTATGAGAACCATCGGGTTACAAGAGTAGTGTTATATTGTATATATTGTCATTTTGTTCTTGGTATAGATCACAGCTTCTGTCCTCCATTTTTGTCAGCAAGCCTCGTACTATGTGCAACTCTTGGATCATTACTCAGCGAACGATAAGTAGGCCTATATTATTGCTTTTATATATCCTATAGAACACAATCAAAACCCGGTTTAAGTCCAAAATCATATTCTCTTCCGTTACTGTTAGTGAAATTTAATCCAGATTGCCTACACAAGTGTGCAAGACACAGCAAAAATTTGTACTGCTCAGAAAATTATAGTAGAGAATATTATATATTGAAAATTTGATCCATATCTATCTATCTATCTATCTATCTATCTATCTATCTATCTATCTATCTATCTATCTATCTATCTATCTATCTATCTATCTATCTATCTATCTATCTATCTATCTATCTATCTATCTATCTATCTATCTATCTGCCTACAAAGATATATATATATATATATATATATATATATATATATATATATATATATATATATATATATATATATATATATATATATATATATATATATATATATATATATATGCGCACCATTGACTGAACGAGGTTTATATTAGAAGTTAATCGGATATTACCTTTAGGTCAATAGTGAAATCTAAGACTATAAGACTACCTTAAATTCCCTGTGGAGATGACCAAAGATTTGATCTACTTTGGTCGATTGTGAAATCCAAGAGTATCCCAATACTAACGGCACTTTCTTCCCCGTATTTGTACAGGCGCGAAAATTCGCGTGCAATTGTTGCATTTTTCCAATATGTCACAAAGTGAACGATGCTACTTTTTTTTTAAAAAAAAAAACTATTCTTGATTACGACTAGCTTAAGTTTGAAATTATCAGACAAAATTAGGACAAACTAATAGGTTTGAAATTTCCAAGAGGTACCGAGTCGTGTCTTCCCTAGTGATATTATTAACACGTTAGACGACCCAATATCCCTCAGTTCATCGATGGTACTTCAATTTTCTCTGTAAGGTGCTATTCGCTATAAATCACAAAGCCGTTAACTAGTGGGTGTTTAAGAATCCATTGAAACAGATAAAATAATTAAGCAAACTTTTGTTTTAATATATCTGTTTTAGTTTAAATGAACATGATTCATATATATATATATATATATATATATATATATATATATATATATATATATATATATATATATATATATATATATATATATATATATATATATATATATCCATTAATCGAAACATTTTTGTGGCGCTATAAATCCAGATTCAATATGGTCAGACTAGCTTTCAGTTCAAGGCATAAAACGAACTATATATATATATATGTATATATATATATATATATATATATATATATATATATATATATATATATATATATATATATATATATATAAGCGGAGAGATAGATCTAAACAAAACTTTGCAATTTTATCATGTCTGTTTCAATAGATTCGAAAACATTCACTTAAATAACGTCTTTGTTTAAGCGTAACATGAAAATGAAATGATGTTTATCAATATCTTTTAAATTTGATTCTTATTCATTTCATAGAAGCACGGATTTCTTGAATGGCATTAAAGAAAGCAACCGGACAGGGAATAAAACGAACATCTCAAAAAGGGACGAGGTCTCAGATTACCAGGAACCGCATATTCATGGTACGGAAATAGTCTAAGACCTACCAGGATAGTTTATTGATATTGCCTATGTTTAATTTGATTTACTCGATGCTGCTAAAAATTTAAAATAAAAAACTTCAGAGGTGTTTACTTTGCGTGATCTATTACCAAAAAGAAATAAAATAATGTTGAAACAGGAATTATTGATCTCGATAAAATTCAGGACCAGGCACGCATTGCGTTGGGTATGTGATTGATCCAAGTGGAATTATTTATTTCGATTCATATGTACTAAAATCACAAAAGGAATTTTTAGAATATGTTATTAACAGGCAAAGTACTTCAGTCTGGTATTTAACGTTACCATCACAACCATTAACTGATTCACCATTATGTGGTCGTGAAGTACTTGATCTGCTATATGCTGTATGAAAATCAGCAAAATCACATCATAAAGTCGTGGATGAATAAGCCACGTTGTCACATTTAAACAGACATTGATAAATATAATGGTAAATATTTACGGAAGATCTGTTCATGGCAAAGCTCAGCAGCAAAGTGATTGATTTAAATATGCAACCCTCGATCAACGATTTATTAAATATTACATATGTGGATCAAAATGAAGTGGTTGTTTTTCAAGATAAACAAAGAAAATTAAAGACTAGTAATGTACTACTGCCAGATGTACTTGTAAGAATTCCTACCGCGGTTTTTCATAATATTGTAACTTTTAGTGATCAGGTTAAATTGCAAGATTCCTGTAAGTCAGTTAACTATTATGTTAAAAAAGCTGGTGATTTATGCACGGAAGATATTATTATGAATATAAATAAAATTGCAGGCTTTGGAAATCAACAGCTGAAAACGACTCTGCAACGAAGAAAAACGTCGATGATCAAGAATCTAACTACGTATTAACCAGTGGTGGTAAATTGCGTACATTTCTCAACATGAATAATAATGGCATTAATTATTTCAGAACACCAGAATCTGATTATGCTGCTGCAAGGAAAAAAATACGTCGATGATAAGGAAATTTCTGTACCCACTTTTTAAAAGCGACCAACAATGGAATTGTCACAGAATAAGACTATTTTCCATCTTTATTTGTTGTGCAGACGTACAACTTTACCTAGAGTGAATCACTTGCACCTGGTAAAGAGATATCGAAATTACATGCGACGGAACGTCACGGTAAAGCATGATATTCATCAATATTTGACCATACCTATTATTCACTCATATGTATTTAATCTTAATGCATTTCGTACTGAGACACAATTCATTTGGATTTTGTTAGTGGTGAGCATAACTTCCACCATCGTCTTAGGCCATAGGGGTAAGTGTCAAAGCTCTGTTGTATTTGAATTGTAAAACATTTTCGCAGCTTTTATGTTATTGCATGCTTTGGTATTACCATTTTAGTCATAAATAATTTGGTTTCCTTTTAGCCTATTGTAGCCTAGTGGATACTATTAGATATTAGTGGACACTATGAGAACTTAGTGGACACTATGGGAGGTTATTGAAAACTATTGGATACTATTGTAGCCTATTGGATACTAGTGACCATTATGAGAGTAATTGGAAATTATTGGAGCTTATTGGACATTGTTGGGGCTGACGAAATATTATTATTGGGCTGACGATGTCTTATTGGAGCTGACGGTTTCTTAATGGAGCTGACGATGTCTTATCGGACATTCCGGTTCGATAGGAGCTGACTATAGCTATCAAAGTTGGATGTAGCTATATGTATTGCAGCATGCCGTCTACGTCTATGTGTATGAATAAATGTATGTATGTCAATGAATACATACAAGGAATCCGTGAAGTGTATGAACTTGGATCGATAAGAAAGGATCTAGTGGAACTGCAGAGTTCTATTTTATGTATATTGACTAAACTGTAGAGTGACAGTTTATCAAGTGAATGACTGTTCCAGTTAAAAGTGATGTGTGTTCATCTATTTGTGTATCTAGTTGAACGCAGTATTATCTAGTTAAAACAATAGTAATAACAATATGAGTATTGCTCATTTTTCTTTGTATTCTTTACTTCAAGAGATTTCGTGAATCACAAAGCTTAATGCGTACAAGAGATTAAGTGAATCTCATTTTACAATTTACATAATACATATAATATTTGTGCCTCTTATTTTAGGCTAGAAGCCAATGAACCATAATTTTGTATTTTTCTTTCTGTATCATTTCATGGGTGTATGCAGGATAAATTGCATCAATTGTATGATAAAACTATGAGATTCAATGTATTTGTTATATATATATATATATATATATATATATATATATATATATATATATATATATATATATATATATATAAAAGAGGTTACTGGTGTATATAGATTTTCTGTGTTTAGTGGTGCAAAATTTAATATGTTTACCACATACCTATGGCGTCATTCAATCAATGCATTCTCTGCAGTTGTATATATATATTATTAAAGAAAGATGCCGAAGAAGAATTTATGATTGAACCCTTCGATAAAAGATTAACTGCAGCGTCATATTGATGGTGTCTGGGATTCCTGGCTGAAACACCACAATTAATTACTTAACGTCAATAAATATAATAAAAAACCTTAGTGACGCTGGTGACAAAGCAACTCATAGACGTTGAACGTCACAGATATAATCAAATATGTGAATGTCTGACCGAACTAAAAAATATCAATAAAAGTATAAAAAGAAATATCGCCGTATGATTGTCATTTATATAGTTGTTTACTGAGTCTCTACTATTACTGTTGTAGCCGGATTATTATTATCAACGTTAACAATGACAGCGCCTGCAGATATAACAATTATTGTTTTTGTTTCAACGACTATCGCAGGTATTCTAGGTAGTATTGCTAAAATGATAGCTATATGTGCAAATGATAAATTGCGTGAGTTAATTATAAAATTACACACAGCAGCAGCAACATATTCTAAACTATCTTGGTATATCTCCACGTATCTCAGTGATGGTAAAAGATCTGATGAGGAGTTCGCAACGATAATGAAAACCTACGATGAAGCTTTCAGAATCGCTAGCGATTGTGGTGACAATAACCAAGGTAATAAAATGGAGAATTAAATAATAACAATAATAATAATGTCGGCGTCTGTACATCGTTCGGTGATTGTGTCGAGAGAGTTATTACAACAGATCGTCACCAATACATCTCCGGCAAAACTACAATGATATAAGTAAGTTCGCTCAATCCTGAATTTAGCGTTAACTTTCCAAACGTGATTCCAGCAAAAGAAATATAATTAGAACAATTTTGGGTTTGTTATAGTTGGCCTAATGTTAGATCAAAACCGTTTTGTGGACTACAGCCAAATAATTCATTAGTATTTGCAAATAAGAATAAACCTGATAGAACTCCTGATTGGCAGTTATCAAATAGAACAGATCAAAGATGAATTTCAACACAGACCTAAATCTGTTACAGGAAAAGAATTAAAAATTGCAATTAATGTTTACGAACCAACATTATCAGCGGTGATTGAAATAAAATCTCCTGATTATGCTGTAGATATTTATCAAAATTCGATTAGATTAGTAGGCCTGACTTTGTACCAGCTTATCAAAGTCCATCAGAACCACAACGATCCGATTTCATTACTGATAAAAAAAATGTTTCTAAACCTTCCAGAATATTGAAAAGAAAAAAAGTGCTTATCCCTGGCGACGATATTTTGGCGATTGAGTTATACATTATATATTTTGAACAGAAAACTATTTTACTAAAACAATGGATGGTAAAAAGGTAACATAACGCTACTTGATATTGATGAAATAAATTCATATGCTAATATAATTAAATCTGTACACGAGGGTGTATTTAATAATCTAAAAATATTTCATGCATTAATGTTTCTTACAGCGATGATTTTAAAAATCAAATAATTAAAACTATACAGTTAAATCAAGTCGCTTCATACCTAGAGTTCATGAATGATATTATTGTCAACAGAGAACAAAAATTAATTCACCCAACATCAGACTCCAAAAACTGTATATAGTAATGAAGACGATCCAGTTCAGCGTGTTAGACTAAATAACCTATTCACAGCTATATTGCTTACACATTTCAAAATTACAAGAGAACAGCTACCAACATTTCTAATTGTGGGATTTAACTCTGAGGAGCTAAAGAAACCAGTTAATGAACTTATTGAGGAACACTTTCAAAAATAAGATTCATGGAAAAAAAAATTATCCCGCCACCAATGGTTCTTAAATATAATAAAATAATATAATAAAAAATAAAATAAGTAAAGAAATAAAAACATATAATAAATATAATAATAATAATAATAATAATAATAATAATAATAATAATAATAATAATAATAATAATAATAATAATATAATACCATCACCTAATATTGTTAATATAGCATCAATAATCGCAGTGAATTTAGTATGTGATGCAGTTCATAGTAACTATCAAGTATATGTTTCAATGTCTAACCAGGATATATATATATATATATATATATATATATATATATATATATATATATATATATATATATATATATATATATATATATATATATATATGAATTCATCTAGTATTCAAGCACCAGCAGGGAGGCTGATTATATCTGAGCCAATTAGTCAGGTATACCTGGGTGTACATAATCCATTATTATCTAGAATAAATTGCAAACTCACTGATCAAAATGGAAATATTGATATTTCTGGGAGACGCTATATATTAATTTATATATATATATATATATATATATATATATATATATCTATATATATATATATATATATATATATATATATATATATATATATATATATATATATATATATATATATATGTTCAATAAATAGGTTCCAAGGGTTGTTATCGCCGGGGGCGGTTGTGGGAGATAAGCACCCACTTCCCCTAGAAATCCCCCAATGGCTTGCGTCTGTGATAGCCTCTGACAACCAAATCCAGCTCCAGGCCTTCACGGGTGGCTTAACTACTAAGCCCGGCGGAACCTGTTTAAACTAACTGGAGAAGGCATGGCAGGCGAGTTTCTGGCGCCTAAAAACCAGATGCTTCGGGCGGATGGGGCCCGTTAATCTTGGGTGGTAGCCCGTCTAAGAGAAGGTAAACTCTCATTTCAAACCATCGCTGCCTTGCGACTTTACCCTTACATGGGAAAGGCTAAGAATGTAAACCCCTACAGAAAATCCGGAGACGGAGTCCCTAAGGCGACTTGTCACTGCATTTAGTGACATCTCGGCAACTCCTGTGACGCCGCTGGTGCTGTGACGTATCGGCTTGTTCTTTCCCTTGGATCTATCAGCTGCGTGGAGAGGGGGAGTCAGTTGCATGGGCAACAGCTGATTCTCCATATAACCTTGCCCAGGCTTGCGCCCTGGAGAGGACACTCCAGCTTCGCTTCACAGCGTTGACACAACACGGGAAGCAATAGTTACTGGTTATAAGTCACCACTCGATTGGCGTAGAGTTAGACGCCAGGGGTTGTTTCCGACGGTGGGAGAGACCAAAAGATCTCATTGGACAGCTATCGCCCGCCTCAAGCTGGGCAGCCCCTAGCCAATAAGGTGCCGTCCCGCCACAGCTCGCCTGCCTTGCTTGGTGCGCAGGGCTTAAGATACGTGAGTACCTGACAAGCGGGCTGCAACTACTGCACCAAGAAAAAACAAGAAAAACAAGGAAATCAACAATCCTCAAGCTAGGTACCTGGAACGTCCGGACTATGCTGACAGGGCTTTCAGATGATCTCCAGGCAATCTGTGATGTTCGAAAGACTAAAGTCATCAACGAAGAACTCGCAAGACTCCATGTCGATATCGCCTTGCTTCAAGAGACACGGCTACCAGATTCTGGGTCCCTCAGAGAAGAGAACTACACGTTCCTCTGGAAAGGAAAGAGCTCAGACGAAGTTAAGGTGTATGGTGTTGGTTTTGCTGTCAGAAACTCTCTGCTGGCTATGATAGAAACCTGCCAACAAGGAAACGAAAGACTGCTATCTCTTCGCCTCCACACCACAACCGGACTAGTTAATCTCATCAGTGTTTACGCTCCCACACTCAGTGCCAACACAGATACCAAAGATGCGTTTTACAATGAGCTCGACTTGCTCATCGACAATATTCCGAAGGAAGAGAACTTTATATTACTGAGCGACTTCAACGCTAGGGTGGGTGCCGATCACGACTCCTGGCCTTTATGTCTCGGCAAATTTGGCATTGGGAACATGAATGAAAACGGGCAACATCTACTAGAAATGTGCTCGTTCCACAACCTCAGCATCACCAATTCATTTTTTCAGACAAAACCACAGCAGAAAGTGTCTTGGAGGCATCCCCGATCCAAACACTGGCATCAGCTGGACTTGATTATCACAAGACGTTCAGCCATGAAAGGTGTGCAGCTTACTCGTACATTCCACAGCGCTGACTGAGACACCGATCACTCTCTAGTCTGCTGTAAATTTAAGCTTCAACCAAAGAAGATCCACCACTCTAGGCAAGTGGGTAAACCACACATCGATGTGAGCAAGACATCATATCCAGACAAGGCTGAAGAATTCACCTACGCCCTCTCCAAGGCGTTCAGTTCAGAACCTCCCTACGGCAGTGCCAAAGAGAGATGGGTCAACATCAGAGATACTGTGTATAGTGCAGCCACAAGAACCTTTGGTAAGAAGCAGACAAAGAACAATGACTGGTTTGACGCCAATTCCGCCACATTCATGCCAGCAATAGGAGAGCGTCGCGGTGCCCACCTGGAATTCAAGCGTTCTCCCTGCGTGAGGACACTACATGCATATAAGTCTACCAGAAGCAAAGTGCAGAGGTTAGCACGGCAATGCTCTAATGAATACTGGCTTCTACTCTGTCAGAGCATCCAGTCAGCAGTAGAGAATGGAAACATCGGAGGCATGTATAATGGCATAAAGAAAGCAATGGGTCCAACGAAGAAAGTGATAGCTCCACTGAAGTCTTCTGCAGGAGATATCATTCATGACAAGGGCAAACAGATGGAGCGCTGGGTGGAGTACTACTTCGAACTGTATTCCAGAGAGAATAACGTGACCAACAATGCCCTCAACGCCATTGAAAACCTCTCTTGTTTGACCAAACTGGATGAGAAACCTACTGAGACAGAACTAAAGCTGGCATTAGAGAAATGGACCACAGGTAAAGCCCCAGGAAAGGATGGCATCCCAGCAGAAGTCATCCAATGTGGCGGCAGTGTGCTGTTCACACACCTTTATGATCTTCTCTGCCAGTGCTGGGATGAAGGTGCAGTGCCTCAGGACATGAAAGACGCCAACATCATAACCCTGTATAAGAACAAGGGCGACAGAAGTGACTGCAACAACTACAAGGGCATATCACTTCTTAGCATCGTGGGTAAAGTCTTCGCTAGAGTCATCCTGAACAGACTGCAGACGCTTGCCGACAGAGTGCATCCATAGTCTCAGTGTGGGTTCCGCGCAGAGAGGTCCACAATCGACATGATCTTCTCCATCAGGCAACTGCAGGAGAAATGCAGGGAACAACACAGACCCCTCTTTCTGGCTTTTATAGACCTCACCAAAGCATTCGATCTGGTCAGCAGAGACGGACTCTTCAAAATCCTAACGAAGATTGGATGCGCTTCAAAGCTGTTAAGCATGGTCAGTCCTTCCATGAAGACATCAAAGGCACAATGCAGTATGATGGCTCATCGTCCGAACTATTCAATATCCACAGCGGAGTGAAACAAGGCTGTGTCCTTGCCCCCACGCTCTTTGGCATCTTCTTCGCTGTCCTGCTTAAGTACGCCTTTGGGACGTCCACAGAATGGATCTACCTGCAGACGCGTCCAGACGGCAGACTGTCCAACCTGGCACGACTGAAGGCAATGAGCAAAGTAAGGAAAGCAGCCATTAGGGACATGCTCTTTGTAGATGATGCTGCTATAGTCACTCACACATAAATTGAACCATAACGCCTGATGGACCTCTTTGCTAAAGCATGTGATGAATTCGGGCTGACCATCAGCCTAAAGAAAACCAACGTGATGGCTCAAAACGCAGACCCTCCCAGCATAACCATTAACAACTACAAACTAGAAGTAGTCAGTGAGTTCACTTACCTTGGCTCTACCATCACCAACAACCTCTTACTCGATGCCGAGCTCAACAAGCGGATTGGAAAGTCGTCAACAACTCTCTCTAGATTGTCGAAGAGAGTGTGGAACAACAACAAGCTGATATTAAACACTAAGATCACCGTGTACCGTGCCTGCGTGCTTAGCACTCTTCTGTATGTCAGCGAAACTTGGACCCTGTACGCTTCTCAGGAGAAACGACTAAGCGCCTTTCACATGCGTTGTCTCCGTCGCATACTTGGGATCACCTGGAGCGATCGTGTGACAAACAACGAGGTGCTTCAACAGGCCAAAATTCCCAGCATGGTCACACTCCTCCGCCAACGTCGCATCAGATGGCTGGGCCATGTGCATCGAATGGATGATGGACGGATCCCCAAAGACCTTCTCTACTTTAAGCTTGCCTCAGGCAGAAGATAAATAGGACGGCCACATCTTCGCTTCAAGGATGTCTGCAAGCAGGATATGAAAGCTCTTGGAATAGAGGTCAATACCTGGGAAGAGCTTGCCCTCGACAAGTTCAGCTGGCGACATGCTCTGTACACAGGTCTGAAAGCCAGCGAGGAAAAGTTACGACAGCTCGCTGATATGAAAAGATCTCAGAGGAAGAGGATGCAGTTCCAATCAAGACCTGATTCATACTTCAAGTGTAGCAACTGCAGCAAGGATTGCCACTCCCGTGTGGGACTTTATAGTCACAGAAGACGCTGCACAGCAACAAACTAGGACTCCTTTCATGGGCGCATTTCCATCGTCTCTCGAGACTAACGGAAGCCAGCCAACCAACCAACCGTTCATAGAATGTCTAAGTAAATTTTAAAAACTTCGATTTTTACCTTGTCATGATTTTTATACCTTGACCTTAAAGTGTTATCTTGGGTTTTGACCTTGACCTTAAAATTTGAAATTGACCTTATGCATATATATTATGTTAATTGATTTGGTCCCTATATTATTATTATTATTATTATTATTATTATTATTATTATTATTATTATTATTATTATTATTATTATTATTATTATGATTATTATTATTACAAATGTCAAAAATAATCGGTAGTATCCTATCATTGATTATCATATTATTGTATTTGGGGCATCTTAATAGCTTTGTACCTTTCATGGGGTCCTTTTAGAGCTATGTCGTTCGTTAATGGCACTGCATGTTCTGTGTCTTTTTGGCTAACATTCTTTCTGAATGTTTTTATTGGAGCTCCTGCAAATGAGGCATACCTACATACACACATACATGAACCACACATACTACTCATTATTCTGCTCCCTTGATAGCCTGTATGCCTTTCGTGGGGTCCTTTTCGATCTATGTCTTTCTTATGACCGTTATTGATACCTTCATGTTCTGTTTCTTTTTGGACATTCTTTCAGAATGTTTTTATTTTGACCCTGGAATGAGGTAGACAGCTCAGGCATGCTACTGATAATTTTAGGGGTGCACATTGTATTGCGGTTTTATATAATCCCCACCAAACCAAACTTCGGGGTAAGTGCAAAACGCACTCACCACGCTGGTTAACGTGATGAGAATTATATAAAACCTTCGTATTTGCGATTCTCCCAACTTATAATATGTTTGGTAATTCAGAACCGTACCCACCGACATATGCCGGTCATGGGAAGCGATCTCCAGACATTCAGTACTAGAATCCAATATTCCTGCACTGAGCTAGGAAATTCGGTTACATATATACGTTCGTGAAATCATTATATAGTTATAAATAACACGAGAGTATTACATTTCTGATTTTTATAAATGAATTTCGAAATTAATGATTTCATTAAACTATACTTCCATTTGTACGTGTCAAACGATTCAAATATATCATTTGTATAAATGACTTAAAATTATAGACACAGACATAAGAATAACATTGTCTCGCGAGTACGATAGAAAAAAGATTGTGGATAATCATGTAATGCAATTGAGAAAGATCATGTTATTTGATTTTGTTAAAAATGAAATTGATACTGAAAGCAGTGACAGTGAAAGAGACACCATAAATAAACAAAAACCTTGGCAAAATTGACAGAGTCGAACTATATACACTAAAATATTTATGTATTATTTTGAGTCAAATGTACATAGTTATTTGATGTATTCAAATAGTATGTGCTGAATGTATTTTATTGAAGAAGCAAATTTGGTAATATTATCTGCCACATATTTTACAGGTTGTGAGTGTATATCAAAATATCTGGCACGTGCCTTCATTGATGAAATATTTTTTTCTTGGCCTGTTTTGCGTTTATGGATTTAATCGCTCTCTTTTCGAATACTTTACAGCTTCTTGTATTTCCACGTCTATAATTCTGACTGCATAATAGCTTGCAAGTTAGAAAAATCTTTTTGTTGGGGGGTCCCATCAAGGTTATCAATTACAAGTCCATCTTCGATGCTCCCATGAAAACACTCGATTACGAACTTACGAGAGTGATATCTTTTTTCCAAATTTAAATCTAACATAACCAGCATTATCAAGACTACCGACTGGTTTTTTTTCAATCTGCAATTCCTAATCACACCATCTCGATATGCTTCGTAATTTGTATATATTCGATGAGCTACAAATTATTTTTGCTCCATTTATAAAATAATATTATTTGTCTTAATCATTTTTTTTTTAAAAAAACTGGTCAGATAATCCTTTTCTGTCTTTATAAGGGATCTACCTGACAGTGTCGATATATTATTTGTTGTCATAATAACGTTTTCATTCTCTATTTTTTACGGCAACATTTTGCACATAACTGGGTTTTTCCTCTAACTCCAATACCAAACTGAACACATTGTTTTGGTCCTTTACTTCCATGTTTGATGTTCTGCATATGATATCTGCAGTATTCGTTTACACATGATTTATTACAATAGGAAATATGTCCAATATTTAGCCAACTACATCGATTCCTTGGTTGAATCATTATATGTATACTTAAATCCAATTTGAATATTTGTCTTAATTATTATAATGGAAAAAGTATCAGCAATATAACCCTCCTCCCTCAGATTTGATCGTGACAGACTACCAGAATATAAATTTAGTGTTTCAATGCAAGATCTAGCTTTAACGAATAAAGATGTAACTAATCGTATCCATGAAGGCAATAAAGAATTTCGTGACGATGGTACTGCTCATGTGTGGTCAACTTTCAGAATTGGAACTACTGTTAATATGATGAATGACGGACAAGGAAAAGTAATTATTAACCATCTTGATAATCAAAAACATTTTATTTTAATAAAATTTATTGTAAGGAAAGAGGATGATACTTGGGTTATTCGTGATATGCGCGATTCAGTTCAGATACAGTTGGGAAATAATGTTTTAAAAAATGGAAGCCCTGTAACAGTTATTGATGATCATGTACATGCATGGACCAATGCTGCAACAATATTTCCACGAGACAGAATGATTAAATTTTCTAATGGTCATATATTTTATTTATCAAAATTACCAGTAAAAGTGACTCTGTGTCTGTTTGGTTATTTCAAAGTTCAGAATACGATCATCAGGATCAGTTTCTATGGCCCTGTGGTGATATTTATGGTACAGAATCTCTTCATGTGGAAATGAGAAATCTTGCATATAAATATACTTTAGAGGATGTCAAAATTAGACCATTACTGAATAATTTTTTTACCGTACAATTGGTTGCGGCCCATTTCGCTCAGGAGAAAAAATTCGTGGAAACCGATACGATGGCTATATAACTTTTAGTACGGGTAGCAAAACAATTTTCAAGATGCCTACCACGCTGACCATAATTAACATCAGATCGGCACCATTTTAATTTAGGAGCAAGACATACAATAAGTCTGTTGCTGATAACGTCATATTGGTCATTCACTCAGAATAGCGAGAACACCATTGCTAAGATGGATGCTGTGTTGGCCATGTTAAGTGGCATAGTTTTCATTTAGAATCAATTCGACTACTTGTGGTAAACTTTAGTGGCAATCCTCAAGGTTGAGTCGTATCAGCAGACAATGCTTCTTTACAATGTATTATTTTGACATTTTGTTTGATAAATTCTATTAGCATAGTTCGCTTAAAGAGATCGTGCATGTGAATATCTAAACAATTTCATTGGATTTTAGTGCAAAATACCATGGTGGAAACGCATAATCTGAGAGGAATAAGACAAGTACTAGGGATTCCCCCGCCTCATTGCTCAAAATTTGGACCAATCATATTTCGTTTAAAGACCATTCACTTTCCCAGTTCTCCTCAATCAAAGACATACTCTTATCTCAGTTTTAAATACATTTTAGACGAATATTAGCAGGAGAACCCCATATAGCGGTAAACGTAGTTTCGTTTTCGCTGTTCTCAAATGATGCATTGTTAATGCGATATTTTGCAATTAAAGAAAACCTGGTTATGGTTTATACTTGTACATATTATATGGGTGGTTCAATGCAAATATTTTATGTCTTAATATAAATGTAGGAAGTCATCGATACTCTAGATCCCGCCGATAAAAGCGCAACATGTAAAAACGTTTGTGATGTATATTTAGTTTGCATTTGTTGGCTTTTATCCACGATTGTTTGTTATGCATAATTGAGTTCAATACCTACCTGACAATTCGTTGTTGTGTACACAGTAAAATATATAACTAATATTTATCTATAACTAAATTATATATTACAACTCGTTATTACTGGAAATAAACATGTTTACTTGAGTTTGAAGTTAGGACACTGGTGTTCCTCTTGAAAATTTCTAGTGTACCTGCTGTAAAAGAGTAAACGAGTTTAATTGTTAACTCTAGGAACAAATCAAAACAAGAAATAATATGCCATTCATGAATATGATTTAGATATACTGGAACAATTAGTTTTGACACAAAATGAATGCTGTTTAATATCGTAGGATAAAAGTTATCATCAAATTTTGTTAATCTCTAAAGAACAGATATTAGCAATAACTGCGATTACTTTATTTTGATGATTAGATAGTGGTTTGTCAAAGGAATATATTTCAGATGGTGCTTTAATGTTCTGATATATATTTTATACAATAATGGTCTAAACTATCTAGTATGATGCTAACAAAGTCTTTGATAGCCAGTTATAATCATGTAATTCCAACTTAAGATATTACTACGTGTTTATCCTTAATACGTGGTCTTGTTTTTCAATACAGTTTATCATGTGATCTTGCAATTAGTTGATTGTGGTAACCATCAAGAGAGGAATTCACATCATTAGTGGTTTTAGTGATCATACATGGTTTATCTAATTTTGTTTTAAAAACATTGCACATCAATTTATTTCAAGTGTTAAACTCTAAGGGCATCATATGTAATTAATTACCTTCGTAAAATTATGTTGTTTTGTTAATGTTATTTGCATTGTTGTTTTGCTATTTTATATTTCATTATATGCTATTAAAATGTAATGGGCTTGACCTTGCCAAAACATTTCTTTATGCTTTTCCTGAATTGATTGTATATTTTAGATTGTAAACACAACATAGCTAAAATATTCCCTATGACAACGAGGTTTATATCATGATCAATTTTAACAAATGAAATATATTTGGGTTTCTATAGGTTTTGAAATTCCCTTTGTATAATTCATTCATTTGAAAGCAAAACCTTGACTATTTTGAAAACATCAGAATCATTTTATAAGGTCATTCGAACCTGGCACTATATTACTATGATTCGACAATTAACTGTTGGAACATCAACACTCTACAAGTGTAGAGATAAATAGTATGTAGAGGTTTCCCAATATTCTGTAGCAATATACGATTTGATACGAGGTCTCTGACATATCACGTTTACATAGCCATCCCATTCAGTATCAAGTCTCACTAAATATAGCTAAAACTAGTTTGAATATACTTCCCTGTTTGTAAACTCCCCATCCAATTTAAAAAGCAAAAGGCACACACGAGATCAAAGATGGTCAGTGTGTACTCGGTTCATTTATTGGCTTATAATTTCAAGAGAGGCCTAATAGTTACCTGCCCGTTTCAATTCCAAGTTTTCAGTAGAAAAGACGCCCATGCTTGTCAGTTTTGTTCAGTTCTTGTACAAGTCCATTTTCAGCGCATTTAATTATTAATGCAGGAATACACATGCATGTATACAGAATGAAAATACTATGCGTCTCCTTCCGATATGTATCATGTTAAATCGAGCAAACGAAAATGCAATACAAATTTTTCTATGCTGTGGATTTAACAATCAGTGCAATTTCTATAAAGATAAAACGGTATGGTAATTTACAGAATTATCTGGCAGTTACAAAATGGGATTAATTACGTCACAATGACGTCTGAGGAAAAGACACCCTTAAATGTAGGCAATATGCCGCTATGAGAATATGGAAAGACTCAAGGATGAAAGGTGCGGAGGTGGTGGTAGTCTTATTGCCACTCGGTCAAGTCTGGTTAAAAATTCAATGGGAAGCTATATCTCCAGCAGCAGAGAGGGTGAATCCTACAAAATTTTGCTCGTATCTTTAACGAAAATAAAGGTTTCTACAACTGGCTGAAAAAAATAAGTCCATAACGCTAAACTAAAGTCTCTAACTATTATATTTCCGTACGGTTAAAAAAACGCATGAGGTTAGCTCAGTTTTGTTACAATATTTTTGACTATATTTTTTCACGATTTTTATGCAGTTTTGTTTTATACAAAACGACCCAATTGTTGTCGTTCACGCTCCCTGCTGCTCCTGATTTTATCAGGGATTAACCAAATATTTTATCCAGACCTATACGATATCTGGATCTTGGGTCATGTAGATTTATTGTTATAAATCCAAACGGAACTGATTGTGCTTTAAAACAGAAATTTTTAAACTTCATCATATCCATGACCCCTAAACACCAAGTATAATAAATATTCTGCAAGGTATAATTATCTACTCCATTAAACACAACCAAAACATTACAGTTATCTCTAATCACTTTAGGTATCTGTGTGTATCTCTGAGTAACATAAATCACATCTGTGTTTTTATGTCTACCTCGAGAAAATATTCTAGCTGGATTAGATTGTTTGTCCAACATCGCATCATCATATACTACGAGATTATTAATGAATCCATCCAAGTCATCTACAGATGGGGCTTCATCTATATCTGTGATAAAATCAATAATATCTTCACCGTCTTTATTAACTGATTTTGCTTTCTCGTTAAAATCTTTAAGTACTTCGTAACAATGCTGATCATCCACAGACGGTGCTATTAAATCTAGTTTGTTCCAACTCATCCATCTCATTATTAAATTTAATAATAATTGTGTTTTACCTGATCCTGATGGACCTGTTATAATCATTCTTATCGAAATTGGTAATGCTGGATGGTGCTTTACTGGTTCTTGTTTTCGTGTCGCCGAAAAATCAATTATTGTATCCATATTATTAATAACATGAGTCTATATTTTATTCGATGTAAATCGTCAACCCCCACCGTTGGATTGACAACAATAATAACAAAAAAATAAACGACATGCATTAACAGGTAAATGTGTAAAATGTGGTACAAAAAAATATAAATTTATCTCAGGGACAACAAAGATAGGTGGGGATATTGCTGCTTCTTTAGAAAAATTACCTGGATTAACATGGGCTAAGTATATTGGTGAGAAACACCTTCATGGATATAATTATTGTGGTGCTGGAACTCGTCTCGATGTCAGACACGATAATCAAGACCAACCAAACCCTGGAGAGCATCCAGTAAATAAGATCGATCAAGCATGTCACATTCATGACGTTGCTTATAAAAATCCAGATTTGCAGCAACGGTATCTTGATTCATGCATTAAATTATATACCTAATAAATCTGTTAGAGAGAAACTCGCTAGTTTCCTAATAAAATCCGCTATGAAAAGTAAAAAAGTGTTAGGAGCTGGTAATTAGTTATATAATTATTGTAATGGAATTCATTTATTATACCCCTAGAGGGTATTGTAAAGATAAAGCAGCGATAACTAAACATGCTGAGGCAGAAAAAGTTTCACGTTCTGTTGCTGCAGCGTGGTTAGCACAACAGGCAATATGGCAAATTGATTTACCACCACCAAAACAAATTCAATATGCACATTTTGATTAGGTGTTCCTAACGACGTTCATCAAGTAGATATTTTGTTTTTACCACATGATACTATTAAAACACGTGGACGAAAGTCACGCACGTACAAATACGCATTGACTGTTGTTGATATTGCAAGTAGATATAAAGAAGCTGAACCATTATTAACAAAAACAGCATTTGACGTTGAAACTGCGTTTGAGCGAATTTATAAAATTGGTGGCCTACAATGGTCAAAACTACTACAAGTTGATCCTGGTGAAGAATTTCTTGGCGCAGTATCATCTTTGATGAAAAAACATAACGTCAAAATCAGACGAGGGTATACTGAAATTCACCGTGATCAAGCAATCGTTGAACGATTTAATCGAACAATTGCTGAGCGGTTATTTGGATATCAATAGGCGAAATCCGGTGATCGATCTCGTGAATGGGTTACAAGGTTACCAAGTGTGATATCTGCATTAAATAATGACATTACTCGTGTGACTTCCATGAAAACTTCTAATGCAATAACAAAAAATATATACCACGTAGCGGTGAATACGCACCACGAGGTCAAGAACCAGTATTAAGTAATGTGATTGTGAGATATTTATACGAACCAGGGGAGTTGGAGGGTGGGAAAAGACGAGCTACTGACCCTATTTGGAGTGTGACCACACATACAATTTCTAGCGTGGTTAGATCTACTGGAAGACCACCAATATACAGAATAGATTCTACTGCACCTCAAGGTGGATATATGCGTGAACAATTGCAAATAATTCCTGCAGATACACAAATACCACCGCGTTCACTTATGTAAACTAGAACCCCGACGTCGATTACATTCAAGACAGGTCAACATCACATTTTCACGTGTGTGACCAAGATCACTATTAAATCTATCTACGGTAAATTGTCTTGGATTATTATTCGAATATTGCCATAATATTATTGTGTTACAACTTGCACAGTGATTTTTCTGTAGTTGTTTTAGTTTTATAATAAATTCAGTATCAATATCAAAATCACGTTTATTGTTTTTTGTCACATTGTTTATAAGACGCTAATTTTTTTCTTTTTTACATCAGCGTCATTAGTAATCTCCTCAGTTATCAAATAATCTATGACTTGAGATTCCTGACGCGAATGTAGTTGTTGTTTGACAGCATCACGAACAGGTAGGTATTTTTGTATGTAGTTGAGTTATTCTTCTGACGCGAGATTCTGCAAGATAGACTAAGTTTGACCATTCGATTCGATCATCTACAATCCAGATATTTGTATCAGATATAGTTAATCCCTGTGACGAATGAATCGTTATAGCGTATCCTAACGTCCACGGTGATTTATCCATACTCAATGAACTCTTAACAATATCAGCTGCTACGAAAACACTATCATTCAATACCAGATTTTGTACTCGGACACCTTCAGTGTCTCCACCTGGAATTTCAACTTCAATATTCTGTTGTCGAGTATCTGCTGGGCGATAACATAATGGTACTGGTAGATGTGAAATCTTTTCTTTATGTAACGTAAATAATTTCTTTTGCAATTCATCACGAACTATCTTTCTACTTGCGACTATCAAATCAGTGGTACTCCATAAAGTCCAAAAAACATTCATGGTAGTTTCTGGAATTATCTCACGCATTAACTTACATTGTATTTTATCTGGTTGTAGTCTGATTAACCTTTTAAGTTCTTTCAACGGTTCATCAATAGCTCTATGATCATCATGTATTTCTTCGTAATAATCCACATTATTCTTTAGCAATTCATGTGGACACTGTCCAACAAAAGGTGGTGGTTGACCATGATCACCACACATAATCACAGCCGTGTTTTTTGTTAATAAACATTCAAGGAATGTTTTTATTGTGTCTACCGACACCGTACATATCTCGTCCCATATAATATATTTACGTATATATTTTTCACCCATTCGCTCAGGAGTCTACGTATCTCCGCATCATCTAAAGATACTATGATATGTACATATTTTTACACCTCGTTCTTTTATCTCTCTGGCTAGTTTATGTGTAGGTGTCAAAACAAGCATATCTGAATTGTTGTTCATAAATAATTTAATCGCACGATTTGTTTTACCTGACCCTCCACATATTTAATAAATCATCAATCTCATTTCTGAGTTGATCGAGGGTTGCATATTTAGAAAAATCACCTTGCTGCTGAGCTTTACCACGAGCAGATCTTCCGTAAATATCTACCATTATATTTACTGATGTATGTTTAAATTTGACAATGTGGTATATTCATGCACGACTTTATGAGGTGGTTTTCTTGGTGATGCCAGGGAAATAGCATCAAGTACATAAAGTACTTCACGACCACATATTGGTGGATCAGTTAATGTTTGTGTTGGTAACTTTGAATACCAGATTGGGGCAAGATTATTACTGACATAATGAAAAAATTCTTTTGGTGGCTCTAATCCATATGAATCAAAATAAATTATTCCAAGTTAATCAATTGCATACGCTACCCAATGAGTACTTGGTCCAGAGTTTTTATCGAGATTTATAATACCTGTTTCAGTAGTATGCGGTTGTTTTGGTAATTGATCGCGCATAAAAACACCTCTAAAGTTTTTTATTTTTAATTTTTAACAGCATCGAGTAAATCAAAATTAGACATAGGCGAGATTAGTAAACTGTCCCTGGAAGTCTTAGACCTTTTCCGTACCACGAAGGCGGGGTCCCTGGTAATCTGAGACCTTTTCCCTTTTTTAGATGTTCGTTTTATTCCCTTTCCGGTTGCTATTCTTTAATGCCATTCCAGCGGCTGTTCCAACAGCGCCTAATGCAGCTGCGTTTGCAACAGCTGGGGCTGCAGCGGCTATTAATGCTGGTATAGCTGCGAGAAGGGGAAACATACCACCCGTTTTAAAAGTATCCTTAATAGCACCTGCAGAAAGATCAAATTTGACACCTTTATTTGTTTTGTTTGCTTCATTAAAGTTTTTGAATTGACGATCGGTCAACGATAATTTATTTGAACCACCCATGTGTTCCTTTTTTAATGATATTGTTATTTCACAGTTATTTTTTATGCTGATTGCAGTCTTTTGATCTGACCAATAGTCAGGGTAACAGCGTGATTATATGGCATTTATAATACTGATACACAATCTAATTTCACATTACATATTTTCTACTTGGAGCATCACTGACTTTCATTCGTCCACTAGCACCTTCTATGGGCATTGATCTATCGCTAAATATAACAGCAATTGCTCTGTAATTATCAATAGCTCCTCTCTTAACACTCGCTCGAAAATGTATATCGACTACTGATTGGTCAAATCTAAATATTCGAGCGAAAAGTAAAAAATAAGATATAAGCCTGTAAAATTTATTTGTGATATTTGTAATCCAGTATCAACATTTTAATCACGGCCCATGAACGACATAAGACGATGATATGCATGTGCTACATGATTTTGATCGAAATTTAGTAATATATCCTCGGATGGTTCTTGATGTGCATTTATCCTTAACGAAATCTCAGAAACACCGAGTTTATCAAATATCATAATACTACGCGTTTGATCATTTACTCGTGCAGCATTTTGTAATGCAATAAATGTCTTGGTGCAGAAACTCCTTGCTGAAAGGCTATCTGCCAAATAAATAAACCGTTAATATTACTCTGGATAGCATCTGTGGTCATTGTCAGCCATGATAGCATTGATTTACCGCCTTGATTCATAAAAGATAATAATCGTTGTTCTTCAGGTATTGACGGAGTCATTACTTGCATCCACAGTGAAAGTTTTGTAAGAATTACCATACCAGCATCACCGGCGGGTCTCCATATTGCATCATCATCTGTTGCCTTTCGTACTAGTACAACTGTATGTCTGGCTCCGAAAATGACTTATGACATTTCTACAGAATCCAAAGATGTGTGAGAGTGGAATTACACACGAAAACACTCTTCTATTTCCTTTTAACATCGCTCGACGTGTTGTAAATCCTAAGTTGAAATTTGCATTAACGCTATGTAATAACGAAAATGCAGCATCAGGCCGGGCTATCATTCCTGATGGTTGAGGATCGGATGCAGTATCCCGCGGTGTTTGTTTTAAATTATATTGTCTATTTTCTGGAAAATCAGTTATATCCTTTGCGAACAACATTGATGGACCAGCTGATCTTGAATAATCATCACTATATCTTGCAAGACCAAGTATGGTTGTAGCTACGTCAACATCTTTTTGAATCGATTCAATATTTTTTCCGTCAATCATGATGTAGCGCTATCAAACAACACCATAACACCATTATTAACAAAGCCAACACTAATTTCCGCTGCATATTCAGTATTATCGGTTTTTAGTATTTCACTTTCGACTTCAATAAAAGCTTCTGAGGGCAGGAATATCTACTTGTATCATGAACCTGAAGTTCAGTTCTTCCTTGTTGATTTGGAATTCGTGCATCATAAGAATAATATTGATAATCGTGTATAGACTCATCTTTGAGAACTGGTGCGTCCATCTCAAACGTGGGGTCACTCATACGCTTGGACATAGTATAATTATTATCGTCTAAAACGAAAACCACTTCGGGAAGTGAGACCACTTCGGGAAGTGAGACCACTTCCTGCTATCAGACTAGCGGTTATGTTTCTTTTTCTGATAAAGGTATATCAGCCAACTCTGCTAGTTTTCGATTAGCGGCTTGATTTATTAGTCTACTTACACTTGCTGGCATCACTTCAGTACTGAGCAATTTCACCGGCTGAGATCGGACAGGTTGTGGTCTGCGTATTAATCGTCCTAGTCTATCTGATTGCTGAGAATGCTTTGCAAGCAAGGTTACCAGCAGTATCTATACCTTTTTCACGAACAACATCAATAGCGTTCATACCCAGCTGCTTTGCAATTGGTATTGCTTTTGGGGCTAGTCTTCTAAATAAACCCTGAACAACATCACCTAACCCATCTCCGTATGTTGCTCTTTAAATCGGTTTTCGAGAATTTATTGCCCTGACCATGGTAGGTCTACGTTGGGCACCATGCACAATCATTTTATTATCAATTGACTTTATCACTATTTGTATCTAATCACTGTGACGTAGTTACTAAAGTAGTCATCGGCAATTTAATAAGTGATTGATACACATCAATATCCATAATACCGCCACTAAGTAATCGTTTACAAATATCTGCTGCTTCATTAATGATCTCTGGGGAATTATTACCAGCTCGTTTTTCTCCGATAAGAATTTCTAGTCGTTCAACATCAGTAAGAACGTTGTTAGGGCACTGAGTAATAAGACCACTTCCTAAACCACTTCTGAAAGAGGTATCCGACGGCCCTGCCTCACTTTTTCTTTGGGCTGGTTGTTGTGTTTCTAGTTTTGGAGTTTGTGACAATAATTTGTTGTTTTTGTGTTTTTTGCCGCTTTTGAAATTGTTTTTGTTTTATCAATTGCTGTTTTTGTTCTGACGATAACTGTATAAACGAAATATATTCATCTATTGCATGAATATACTCAATATATTTTGAATCGCTGTTTCGAGCTTGATTAGTTTTATAGTATATGCGAAATATCCATTTATACCACGATTCACAACTAATAATGTCATCTGCATAATTAGGTTTTAAAAATTGTTGTCGATTATCATAACTCTCAACCGCACTTTTAGCCATTTTAATTTCATTAATGACAACATCTGTGTATTTGTCAACTACGTTAATTATACCCCGTGCTGGTTCCAATTTTTTAGGTGTTGGTTCTAATTCTTGTTCTGCTTCTTCTGGTGGTGGAAACGCAGCTGTTATTTCAGCTGGAAGTTTTTTGAGACTTTTTTGTTTTCTTTTTGCTAATTTTTCAGCTGCTTTAGCTGTTTGATCTAACACAGGTTTAATATCTTTAGTGGTCTCAGTGAGGTTTAAATAATTTTTGTATCCTCAAATTCAACTTGAGATTCCTGACGCGATTGTAGTTGTTTGACAGCATCACGAACAGGTAAATATTTTTTAATTGCCTCTAATCGATCTCATTTAGCTGAGTGATTTGCCAATATTCCATTATTAAAGAATATTTATAATAGATGTTTAATTGAATTAAGTGCTGGTTCACAAGTAAACAAAAATCGCTAAAAATGCTTTTCTATTCTCTGACAAATCAAAGATAAAATAAATATTTTATTAATTATCATGTCTATCTGCAAATTTGTTATAAAATTATATCAAAACGCAGATAAAAACACCATTCTATATTGATTGGTATTAGAGTATATCATAAAGCGCGATAACTATGCTCTGAATCTGTTGAGCAATAGATAATTATTTCCCTTTGCGCATTTAGTCAAGAACGGATAAAATCTTTTTTCTGACAATTATTACCTGTTACCTTGCGTGTCGGACTGCGATCAGGGATTCATTTTAAAACTGCCTCACAAGATAATGCAGTCACTCGGTCGCCTGATATATTCGGCCCACAACCCGGTTCGGACGCTAGATACCTGCTGGCCTAGAACCTCGCAAGCTAGCTACAATGCACTGCTCGCACTTAAGGCACCCTGTGCCCGCATCGGTCTATACGTAGTACATTCAAGCCACACACGCCAAACCTAGCCGCCTAGGTACAGCTGCCTACCTGCCAGCACCAGATCGTCCGCAGCCTAGGGGTACCCTGTACCTGATAGCGCCTAGGTCAGTCTAGTCAACAGCCCCAGTATTATCCGTATAGCGACCTATGCTTTACTCGGTTCGCAAGGTCGCTATACACAAATCTTATAAATGCTACACCAATTTTGTTCACTTTCACTGAAGCACCCTAAATTTGCATTTTGGTCTATATAATAGTGCCGGAATTTATATGTGGGTAGTTGGTTAGAAATGTTCACATCCACCCTTTTCATTTCAAGCCATACGTCTCGAAGCGACCACAGGCTTTGTCACTACCAGCTCGGGAAGAATCAGCTCTGATGGTATCGGTCACACCAAGCCCACAGCAAATGCATTGCGTCCCATATAGTGCCGTAAACTGTATGTGGGTAGTTAGTTAGAAATGCCCGAGAAAGAAATAGTCCCGCTAAGCGAGAGCCCGGGAAGAAATTTCAGGTCTTGCGGGAAGAAAGTTACGGGCTAAGGGAGAGTTTCTAACTAACTACCCACATACAGTTTACGGCACTATTATAGGGGAAAAAAATTTGCAGTGGGTTGGGTCTGAACTATATTGCCATAGCCGATTCCCCGAGCCCGTGTAACGACCCAACCCGTGATTAAAAAGAGAATGTAAACATAATAGAACTTAGTTGTCTGAATAAAATCTTAAGTGAACCCTTTCATCACTATGGACCGAAAAAACAGTCTGGGGTAGTAAGCCTTTAAACACTATGGACCGAAAAAGACGGCCTGGAGCAGTAAGTCTAAACACTATGGACCGAAAAAAAGACGATCATGAGGCAGTAAATCCGTAACACTATGGACCGAAAAAAGTCTGGGTAGTAAGTCTGTAAACACTACTGACCGAAAATGAGAGAAGACGTATAGAGAGACAATGGAATGAGTGATGACGATGAGGAATTTGAAGGTAGTAATTGTACGCTCCATGTGATTTTGTTCGGACGAAAAGGTAGAGGAGACCCATTACATGCCTATGTACATGGGGATTTTATACGCAGATGTATTATTGTACACAGTTAAAAACTTAAAGGATTATTTGTGGTGAGTATGTGTGTGTGGGAAAAAATATAACCTTGTTATTATATTACGATACATGTCTTAAGTTTATAGTGGGATTCAACAAACAGATTCAGTTTATCACAAACGGATAGGTTTAGCAGACGAAAACATACCTGGACAGGGGAAATTTAATTTACTCTGGAGTTACCTTGCTTTATATACATGAGCAGCAGGGAGGGTGAACGACAACAATTGGGTCGTTTTGTATGTACACAAAACCGCATTAAAATCGTGAAAAATATAGTCAATAATCGAGTAACAAAACTGACCTAACCTCATGCGGTTTTTAACAGTACGGAAATATAATAGTGACTTTTTTTTTCAGCCAGTTGTAGGAACCTTTATTTTTAAAGATACGAGCAAAATTTTGTAGGATTCACCCTCCCTGCTGCTTCTCCATAAATATGTCAACACTGTCACACTATTAAGCAATGGACGATGTGTGGTCAAATATAAATAGACCTATGAATCACCTGGTCTTACTTGCAACTATGTTCATTATAATTGAGGTTGGAAAGCTCCTTGTGAGGTACAAAGATACGATTCAGACGATTCATTCTATAGTAACAAAGTTCAACGAGTCTGTCATGTACAGAGCCTTATTGTCCGTTTCATCAATAGTATAAACTACAAGCTTTAAAGAGGCCAACCATTTGCTTTTCAAAGGTTATTAGATACAGGCCTTGCCTATCTGGGATCTTTCTTGGAATAATTTTATCCTAAAAAGCTTATGGTGCTCTGCTTCTCTCGACAATGAGTTTAAAAGGAAATATGCGAGCAAATTAGAGGAGCGAGCCAGAGACGGACAGTTCTTCGTTAACCACACATTATGAATTTGTGCGACATTACAATAATGAAGACCTTCGAAAAGGAACTTGTACCGCTGCTTATAACTATCATTCAAAATATTTTATACTATACATACATACATAAGCAGCGGCACGTGGCCCAGTACATCAAACTTATATTACAAGGTGCAAGACGCGAGGGATTTCTTCTGATACAGTTAGCATTTCTTATAGACTTCCTTAAGAAAGCAAACATAAGCTGTTGTTATCTTAAACATTTTTATGTGCTATACATGTACGGTCGCTCGATTTTAATTATCTTTAATACGTTTTCGTTCTCATACATTATGTGCAATCCCCGTTGATCGAGAAACCGTTACCAGTTTCATCTTTTTACCCTTAGCTATTTGGTTTCTTATCGCTGGCCGATACATAACCTTTTTACCATTTGTACTTAATGCACTAAATGGCCTCATTGTGCTGGTGCGCCGTAAAAACTCAACAAATGATAACAGCCGTTTTGGAAGAATAGTATCAATTTTAGAAAGATTCTTATAGTTTGATGCATTACGTCTTGCCATTTTCCAAACGTGCATTAAATCTTGAAGGCATTTTAGATTAACATGATTTGTATTGATTATCACACAGTGAAAAGTTCAGTACTGAGAAAAAAAAATGTAGAGACTTAAAATTGTTCTATTACCAACTGGTATCTCACTGGTTTCTTGCAGGATACTTGGGACGATGCAAATCTTATTTGAAAACGGCCCATTCCGGGGGCATCTATTTTAAAACTATTTCGCCACACTTATGGCTTCTACTCGCTCTTGACTGATATATACATACTTGCTGACAGCGAACATGTGACTCAGCTGCCAGATAAGATTGTGAAAGGGCCAGAATGTACATGGTGTACAGGGTGACGAATTTCGATTTAAAATGTGTAGGTATCAACAGTTATATTGAAAAGAACAATTCAAACTTTATTCAACAAAATCCAATACTATCTTTACATTTTTAGAAACTATTTCGTACTGTTGACTGAATCAATATCCATCCCTGTAGTTTTAAGCTCCTAGTCCCTCAATCTAAGAATGCCGATGTTTAATGCTAAGTGACAATTATCAGCCACGTAAAAATGTATAATATAATACAAATATAAATACATAATAAATAAACAAATAAACAAAAAACAAAATAAACAAAACAGATAAATAAATAAATATACATATGTAAAGCTTATCTAGAAGCAATGGTTAACGTGTTCAAATAATTTGTTTCAAACAATCTGACAAATAAAGTGTTCTTGGTTACTGCAGGCGTTATCGGTTAGTTTGTAATCTGCGCTACGGAATAGGTCGCCACAATGTTTATCTCTGACTTTAGTGGGTCGATTCCTATCCCAGAAAATGGGCTCAACGTTTTCACCATTCAACCATTTCCACTTTGCTGCCGGATTAGAGTCCGTTGCACCGACCCATACGTGTCTGCAGTTACCTAAATTGCAAAAGAGATAAAAGAATGTTCATCGTATTCGAGAGATGTAGTGGATATCGCACTTTTAGACCTTAATTGAAAACTTATTTTAATTGTTCAGTTTCGTTTGGAAATGTGTGGACTGATTCCAAAGAAAATTTAGAACAACAAAAGATTTACTGGTAGGAAAAAATGATTTCTTAGTATTTTGTTTATTTTTCTTGCAATATATATTATGTTCAGATAACTGCACCAGAAATGCCAAATCCCGACTATTGCAAAAATGATGGGAACATACCTCGCCTATCTAAATGACAAGTAACTAGTTAAAATGAACCATGTTGTACATGATTTGTTACATTCCTATACCTTCACACAAGGGTTTGAAATAAAATGGATATTTGTGATAAATATTTGGGTATTGTGTGGCTCGTCTAAGCATATATATATCTAAAGATGATGGAAAATAATGTAATGACTCAGACCAAAGCCAAGTAGTGTAGGAAAATAGGTACAATCTTAAGATGACATCAGCTGTTAATGAAAGATTAAACTGCACTAACAACAAGACCGAGATAAAAAGAACCTATATTGAGACTGGCACCTTGAGTAGGGTTTCTCATACTCATTCTTAGGTGGCTTGCTTTAGTTGTCATCTATTCATTTTCAATCTATGTTTACTCTAGATTAATTCAGAATAGTTTAAATATATGGTTATTTGTCTTTCTATCCCCATTCCACAACCAACAAATTGCTCCTTTTATAACGACCACTATAAACGTAACTAAAAATGTATTTACGATTTAAATCATAACCAGCTTGATATTTATTTGAAGTTCCTGAAGTATTTTGCCATCACCATCAAGAGCAAGATAATGTTACTCATACTGTACCGGATTTTGACCGTGACACATTTTTGAAGAATTCAAAGTTGTTTACTTTCAGACTGATCAAGTCCCCACCTTCTTCATGACATACTAGTCTGGCTTCAGTCCAGTTTCTACACTCGCTGTGAAACTTATACCAAATTTTATCACGTTGATAATACTCGTATCCTTTGGTACACGTTGTTATGTCTGTAAAAGTACAATTATAAGTATTCATAGACAGCATTTCAGTTATACTATAAACAAGAATTGCAGAAAAATTTCCTTTTTGTTCCTTTTCGGGAATGCTTTGACCTAAGAAAATATAAATATACTACAAATGAATCTAAATAACCAATCACATGAACATTTTAATTTATATTGTAATTTGTAAGGAATGTTACACAAACATAAGCCATTATAAACAATAATATCAATTAAAACGTATTGATGGGAGGGCGACTAATTACAAGGTCTAAGATACATTAGGATAATATTGCCTACACTACAAAATTTCTAGTAGTCCAGAACAAGCAGATATCCGTTGTATGTTTTAAAGTGCATGTTATCAGCACACGTAACCATTCATTTGCAATAACCATCTGCTTCACATTTGTCCTCAAAGTGACGACTTATCAATCCAAATGGGTGAAAAAGATTCCTGCATGACCCAATTCAAGGACAAGGTTTTCCCTCGAATATCTCTTGCAATCCTTGTCCGTGAAAAGGAGCTATAGGAGGATTACTCGATTATTGCTAATTGTCAGAAACCTTGTGAATTTGAATCTCATTAAAAAAAATACTAAAAGTTATTCTATGTGGTGCATCCCTTTTATTTCTTACAGATAATAGATAAATGCAATTCGTATTAGCTGCATAAAATAACGATTTATGGCTTTCAGAACAGTATACAAATTTAAACGGTGTTAAAATATTAGCAAGTTACAGATCTGCAAAATGCAAAAGTAATATCTTGCACATGCGTGCAACAGAAATACAGTTGCTAACAAAGTGAAGACTGAAAAGTGTAAAGAGTTATACCGACTTCATCCATCCCCACCCACCCAACAACAGAAATGCACAGGTTTATTCGTTCATTCATTAGGTTTCAGGGTTTTCATACAAACCCTGTGGGTGTAAAGAAGCCATTTTCCGACTAAGAGTCCATTTTTCGCCAATTCCAGTTTAGAAAGGCGACGTTAAGTTTTTCCAAGATCGCAGCCAGTCAGTAAAGAAAATATTGCAATCAGTAAAGAAAATATTGTATAATACTGTAAATTTTGGGATTATTTGAAGGAATACAAGTAACAAAGTGATTTTGTGATACAAAAATATATAACAAATATTCTACCGATTGCGATAATTCCCATTATTGCAGACCACCAACTACATTAAGCTAGTTCCTTGTTTTCCAACTTCCAAAGCACTCATGCTTTTGTAAACGATTTACATATTACAAAGATAAAACCATGTCACAAAAAGAATTGGTTATTACAACTACTTGAAAATGCCACTAACCGATTATTATATCAATGATAATTTTTATCAACAAACTCGCATTTTCAATACTTGCCGATAATTGACACTACAATCTAATATACATGAATATATGCATGCATAAAACGTTTACTAACATTTACTATATATCTAACGGCATGTAACTTGATCTCTTGACCATTATTATTATTATACCAGAGGTCAAAATGGCGGATTAATTCGTAAAAACCTATGTGGTTAAATATTTAACGGAAAGAAATATAAAACAAAAGTCAGTTAGCAGTATATTTTTCAGAATTTACAGAATGTACTTTACTATGGCTTACTATAAACTCGCAGGTTTCAATGCATATGAACTTCGATTCCTCTGTTAGATGATGTCTTCGTGCAACATCTTGTTTAATAGCTCAATCTCAGTGCACGGCAAATGCACTATCAAACAGCATTTTTTAGGTTCTTGCATATTTTAATTCGTGTAATTGTCTCTTACTTTAAACTCGTTTACGCAATATACAGTATCCATCCTTCCCTTAAGACAAATTGTATTTACAATATCCCTTAATAAAAATACTAGTTATCCCTTTGCATAAAACACCTTGATTTATTCTGCCTTTATTTTAATTAGTATATTTGACAATAACAAATGCAGTCTATACTCACTACAGTAGAATCCTTATTCAAACAAATGAACCCAGACCAGATTGGCTTTCACAAAATGTGTAGTCATATGTTGTCATATGCAAGTAATGGAAGCTAGTACTTCATATATTGCATACTTACTGGTCCTTAATACGAGAGCTCCTAATCTCTGCAATAGGTATTCAGCTTTCTTATCCAATAAACCAATACTCGAAATCAGAGCTTTATAGTCAGCACTCGTCCCGTTGCATGCGTTTTTCACGGCATTTGTTACGTCTTCCTGGATGATGCGTTGACAGAAAGAATCGCCAAAATACATTTTTACACCGCTATATGCAGATCCTTCATCTTCAACTGCTATTGAATTGTGGGTACAATTAGTTCCGGTAGATTGGGGGGTAACATTTGCGATACCTGTTAACAACTGGTGAAAAAAGATCCCTAAAATAGACGATTTTATCGTTCTCATTTCAAACGACCTGCATAAATACACAAAGTGGTCAATGATGTGTTCTAAAATGAATTATTACCAGTACAAAACAATTTGTTCTTTAAGATTTTTCTTTAAACCTACGAGCATACAAGTGTAAAAACTTGCTTTATATACAAACGAAATGTAGCAAAGGTTGTGTTGCCTCATAATGAGTTACATGACGGTGATTTATTTTTTTTTTACTTTTTTATTTTAAAATACTGAATTCGGTTCACCCGCTCCTGCACGAGCAACTTGTCTGAGGTGAGAAACCCGAAAATTTCAGCTTTCAATTCATTTGACTAAATCATAAGCATAACCTTACTAGAGTAAATTCTCAAGGTAAATAAACAATTCTACAGTTTAGAATTAATTTATTATTAATTCGAAATTATATAAAGTAAAATAATGTGATTTGCACCTGATATAAGTTGTAAATAATGTTGAACCAGATTGTATACTAAAAGTTACCGTTATTTAAGCTCCTGCTTATTGATGTTTGTTGTAACTTAATGTTCCGCCTGTGGATCTGTGTGCTTGCGTGTGTGTGCTTGTGCATGTGAGCGTATGTGCGCAGTTTTGAATAGAACCTTACCAAAATTGATGTAGACTTGTGCAAGAGCTGTTTTATTTCATGCTTATAATTAACCCCTAGGATCCATAACAATTTCAAAGTTATAAATATTTTAAGAACTTTAATGGCAATTTACGTAACGGGATAGATCATGTATGTGGGTTGTCAGATCTCATTTCTGGCTCAAGGTATTAAGGCTCCAGCATTAGGGTAGTATCGAGTGGTTGGACTCAAAGGTAAGTCTTTTGAACATTGCCATTACCATGAATGTTTAATATATTAGAGTACTTGGAGATATAAATTCCAGCAAGTACCTAAAAAGGTTGGGGTTGGGAGTTGGATGGGTGA
>JAEAOA010001773.1:0-145000 GCA_016746295.1 Potamilus streckersoni | reverse complement strand
TTCCTAACTTTACCGATGTCAAACTCAAAATTGGGCGAGTAATATTTAGATATCCTATATTTTGCCAACTTCAATACTTTAATGGACAAGATATAAAGGGCAAGATTAATCTCTATCGGACAAAGATGATATGTGGAAAATTGCCAAGATTAAGATGAAAAGAAAGAAAGGAAAACTATCCGTGTGAAATGTAAAAGATACAGTAAATTTTTTGTAACCGCTTGGAGCTCAGAAAACATATTATCGACTCACCTCAGATTAGTAAGCATATTGCCATTTGCACAAATTATATTATTTACAAATATTCGTGTATATTTTATTCTAGCAATATTGCTGTTTGATCCTGCCGTTATGTTTTTGGTTTTGTTTTTGTTTTTGTTAGTATGTTTACGGAAGGAGCCCCAAAAGTGATTAAACTCGGAAACATTTAATGCAGTAAATTTTAAATGTTACATCCTGGAAGTGCGTTATCTTTTCCTAATGTCATTTGAAAATTCTTATTATCCTCGTGTTTCCATGTATCATCTCTAACTATGCCTTCAAAAAGCCTTTAAATTGGACAACTTCCTATCGCATTACTGTTTTTCTCTCTTAATGACAATTGAAAATTCTTCTTCTCCTCAAGTTTCAATTGATCATCTGAAACAATAACCTGCATGATCGCTTGAAAACCAATAGGAAATTCATTGATCAATTTAGCGCTGTAAATATGTCTGTTGATTTAGAGGGAAGTTAGTTTCTCCATGCTTATGCAAATTTACATTTCATAATGGAACGTATTGTAGTTAAACCTGCTGCATTTGTGATCTCAGAATTCCTAGTGGCTATTAGTAAACAGCAACTGATAAGTATTTGCCTATGGTTGGATATAATCGAACATTGTTGATTGATTGATGCACCTTTTATAGGTCTGACAAGTGTCAAGATTATTTTCTCACATTATCGGTCGTATTTTAAAATACACTAGTTTTCAGCTCCAATTTCCGTCTATTCTTAAACAATGCGTGCTGATGCAAGTGATATGGGTGTTCTTGTAGTATAGATCGAAGTAGATAAAACACAAGGAGCATCATTATCTGTATTGTTTTATAAAGTAAACGACAAGGACCAGATAAATCAGTGCATTGTGAAGTTTATATTAGCTCAAATGTTTCCCAAATGTTTGTATTCAGGTATCACAACACAACACTTTCATCAACAAAATGAAAAAATAAGCTCGGAGATTTATTAGACTGAGTTTGATGCTGCAAGAATGCAACATTGACATTAAACACATTCTAGGAAAACATGCTGCGATTTCAGATGTACTCTCACAAGTACATTATTACTATATTGCCTAATTTGTATATGTTTTGTGTACGTAGTTCAGCACTTATTTGCTTTCGATAGCATTATATGCGAATGTAACAAACGTCCAACAAAAACGATTTATTGTATAAATCATTCTTTTTGTTATAGGGAAGATGTTATTTATATCAGTATTTTTCCCTAACTATTTTCTATGGTGTATGGCTTATGAGACTAGTTTTTAAACTCGGAAATATAATATGCACTGATGAATGTAAAGATTGTGGTTTAAATATGGTATAATTTTAAATCCTGTGTTGATGAGTTAATGGTGACATTACACATGCCACCATTAACTCATCAACACATGACTTAAAAGATTGATAAAATCAAGGTCTAAATAGATAAATATGATATTTGCGTCTCTCTTATATGCATTTTTTCAATCTAGATCCAGAATTGTTCAAGAACAAAATTAATATGAATAATGTCTTGGCATAATGTATCGAAAGCATGACAAAACTCATGTGGTAAATTAAACCGGGTCCAACGTAAACATTTGGATATTAATGTGTGTAATATAATATTGGTATCGTTACGGTGATGTTTATATTTTGCGCATATATAAATTTATTAATTTCGTATTAGGTGTGGTAACACTGGGGTAATCTTGTATCGTAGCTACTGAACCTTCTTTGCTTTGTCAAAATGTATCAAAAGTATTCAGAAACCACCTCCCCAAAAATCGTATTACACAGTCATGATTGAGTAGTCAAGTTTTGTAGAATGTTCGCCGTTAAGTTAATTAATAGTTTAAACTTCCTTTGTGAATATTAGCTGCAAGTCTCATGTGAAAAATGTTCTCAATGTTCTACTGCCATTAATAAAATATTACTTTTCAAACTAACTGTTTTTTTTGTAGTCCACATTCTAATAAAATATGAAAATAGGATATGTTAATATGTATTTGAGCATCTATTTTAAATTTCATTCTTATATAAACACATACGCACAGATCAAAACGTGATGGGTTTGCCCCTCTCCGTATCTATACGAGCTGTGGTTTTTAGTTTGCATTGTTCTGAATGCATTAAGAAAAAGGTTTAACTTTGTTAGCCATTCAAGGACTGCCACCACATAAATATTTATGTTAACTTCCTGGCTTTATTTCATCTATGGAAAAATACCTCTCAAAAGGGATACCACCTTGTAACTAAATTCCATAATCGTTATCCTTTCCTATATCAACAGACACTGGCTTCTAGTTATTTTAACCGGTTGCAAGTCATTTATTTAGAAGATCTATTTCCATAAGTGTATTTAACATGTCAAGCATTTCACATGCGAATGCTGAATACAAAGATACTCAAATAGATGGTAATTGTTTTTGAATTTCTTATCTATTACAGCTACTAGATTTTGACAAGAAAAATATTGGCTGCGATATGATTAGAGGAATATAATTGTCGTGTGGATTATTTAATATAAATTGGATCAATGAAGCAAACACGTCATTTTGTATGGAGGAAAGAATAAACAGGATGATAATTTCCTGCCGTTGATATTATCAAAGTGGGTAGAGACCAACTGCATTCAGAGCGCTACCGAGTCAAAGGTACCAATTTAATTTGACTTATAGTATTTCAAAGATGAATGTCGACCGCTCCTCTGGCCTAAGTAATTAGAGCGGCCTCCTTTTATGTAGGAAGTTACGATTTCGATCCACGGCCGAGTCATAATGAAGACTCATAACAATGGTACTAGCATCTGCATCGCGTGGCGCTCTGCATTAAAATAAAATAATGTTCGTATTGGTCAGCCTGATGTCAGGATCATGTGACTAGGTGGATTTTGATGCTACATGTGAACGGCATACTGCCACAATACTAGGCATCACCATACACCACCATACTACAAACAACATAGCGATATGATTTAAATTCTTAAAGCTATAAGTCTATATCGCACACAATATGAATATCTATTTAAAAATAAATAATCAGTAAATAATTACACACAGCATTCCCATCATTGCTATCAAATAAGGCATATATACATGTCCACCTATGGTAGGAATGATAAAATATCAGTTTTATTCAGAAAAGTCGTTGCACCAATTTGATTTATGATTTAGTTCAAAGTTACAAGTTGCGGTTTGCTGTTTGAGAATCCAATTTCTCCGCATAAAAATCTGTCTGGCAATACAGAAACATTTTTTTGAACTTTTTTATATTTTGCATATGTATGTATGTATGTATGTATGTATGTATGTATGTATGTATGTATGTATGTATGTATGTATGTATGTATGTATGTATGTATGTATGTATGTATGTATGTATGTATGTATGTATGTATGTATGTATGTATGTATGTATGTATGTATGTATGTATGTATGTATGTATGTATGTATGTATGTATGTATGTATGTATGTATGTATGTATGTATGTATGTATGCATGCATGCATGCATGCATGCATGCATGCATGCATGTATGTATGTATGTATGTATGTATGTATGTATGTATGTATGTATGCATGCATGCATGCATGTGACTGGGTGGGACATCAAGTTACGGCATAATGCTTCAGTGCTAGACATCACTATAAACTACTACACTGCAGACATCGTAGCGATATGACTGAAAAATGTTACAGCTAAGTTAAAAATCTAAATCATACACTCGCCTTCCACACTCTATACCATGCCGCATTTTGATGCATTTCTGCAAAGTTCTGGATCGTTGTTACGTGCTTCTGAAACTCTTCTGCACTGGTTTTACTAATCACATTAATTTTGTTTGGTAAATGATATTCGCAATAAATTGGGTTTTGTCAGATATTTTAAATAAACACAGTAATTGAATGTAGTAGTTCTGCTAGTATGTAATTTTGGTTTGCACGAAAACTTTTCTTATCTTTCAATTGTTTGTAGTTCTCATAGGTTTCTTTTATAACTGCTTTTGGCTTTAGTAAATCTGCAAATGATACATCTCATGTCAATACGCAGCAAACAGTTTTATGTAGACTGTCGTCCAAACAAGGCAGTTTTCAAAATCACTTTCCATTTTCTGTATCTGTTCGAAATCTTCACATATTTATTTTCATTATTGTTTCCCTAATCCTCTTTTAAAATGCCATGGACATTATTTTTATGACAGTATTCATAGGATTTTAAATTTACTTCTAATTCGTTTCTCATGAATGTCATATCAAAATACTCGACGCATCGGGTAGTCAAGTACACTATAGGGACCGTTGACCGATAATGCGATCTCACCTCTATCCGTGTGGGTCGCAATCTCTGACTCTGCCAATGTGTTTATAAGAGAAACTTCACGAGTAGCATCCCTTAGATCGTTAGTTCTTCAGGGCTTCTCCTGGGATGTCTCTCTTAGTTATACTGGCCGTCATGGATTGCATATCTTGAGCTAAAAATGGTCCAAACCCAACTACAAAAGTTTACTACTCCACAGTATTTGCGTTCCTATTAAAGGTATCGGTGAGATACTTATGTTCTTTGGGAACTGGTACCAAGGATAAAAAGCTTTTTATAAAGTATGGAGGGCTTCTTTTTTATAAAACATATATATATATATATATATATATATATATATATATATATATATATATATATATATATATATATATATATATATATATATATATATATATATATATATATATATATATATATATATATATATATATATATATATTTATGTGAAATAAGTTCCTATGCCGCCGTTTATTGTAACTTTTACAGTTTTCTCAACCTAACTAAAGTTTGGAAGAAAGGAAGTGGTTTGGTCAAATGCTATCGGACGTAATGTTTTAACAACGTTCAACTATTCAGTTTAGAATTAAAAGGTGCCAGTCTAATTCCGTCAATGAAGTCGCTCGTAATGCAGTTCTTTTACGGAAGAATTCCAAAGTAAGGATGTGATAAATTCGACAAATTCCATTTGTGACAAATCTTATAACAACATTCGCACGTGGTGCACACATTGATTTAAGATGGAATAAAGAAAGGTCAGAATGACCAGAGAAAAAAGAATGCAAAATGACTTAGATGAATATTGATAAACTTCTAGGGGCATCGAATACTTCGAAACACGAATTTCTATTGAAGACAATGTGACATAGCGTGGTATTGACTTTTAATGTTCTCAACGTTGGCGAATTCAAACTCGGATTAATTCTAATACATTTGAAAATATGGCTGTGTTTCTCAGTTAGAGGGGGAATATTTACTAAACAAATTCGATTCTTCAGGAATATTAAAACACATTATTTACGTTCCTCATCTAAAACTTGATCTATAAAACATATTTTAAAAATGTCCTCAAATCATATCTTTGAAACTTTTAAGCAGAAACGGATTTTATGATGGGTTAGAGTCTTAGATGAAATACAACATGGAATGTTTTGTCTCTGCACCATCATTGTTGTAGCCTGGATCGAGAACAATGAATACACGGTTCAGAAGTCGTTTTTTTGTCGGATTTTTAAACCAATTTTTAAGGTCGTTGTTAAAATGTTGTGACCATAGTTACCGCCCCTTGATGATGTTAAACTTGTAAAGTATCCTTTCTAGGTCAATGGCCTCCACCATTTTAGGCAGATGTACAATATACCATTGTTATACGCTATTGGTTATTTGGCAATGTTGATTTCGTAAAAAAGCTTGCCAGAAGCTGCACCTACATGGTGGTTCTTTCTGTGGTTTTCCCTGGTTCTTCCTCCATTTATACTATCTGTCGTGTATAGCCTATCTTTGGCTGATAAATGGCGTCAAACCCTATAGTTGTTAACAACAACAATTGGTTAGTTAGCATTACATACTAGGGGAGGCAACTAATGATATCCAATAGATGTCACTAGGACAAAGCACTGAAATACTTGTTCGACCCTCCAAGGTGTAGGTGTAACTAGACTAAACTACATAGTTAAAAATATTTGTTCCGGATAACAAAATATCACAGTTGACTGAAATTTTACAATTTCATGAGATCATCATAATTAATATGTAAAAAAAAACATCCTATAACGCTGTACGAAGGTTTGCATTATTTGATAGCACATGTGCCAGACAACTTTTTGTTCATTATAAATAACTTTTTCATAATTATGTATACACCGTATATTATATTCGCTAAATATAATATCGTGAAGATCTTCATCCTCATTAGCCAATGTTCCGATGTGATAACCCTATATACACTCTACACCTTGGCAGATCGAACATGTATTCATTCTCCTTCATATAAACTATATATCATATTTACAAAATATTTAATATAAAGCAATAACTCATCGTAACAAAATGCATATATTTCCCTAATGTAAAGCTATAACTCATGTTCACAAAATGTTTCATTATCCTTACCATAATTAATATCCTATCTTCATAACATGTATCATTCTCCTTAATATAAAGCGATGACTCATCTTCATATTCATTAAATTTCTTCACCATCTAAACACTTTATTTAAAAACAAGTAAAGTAGCCAGTTCTTACATGATTAATCTTAAATTCATTCTTTTATTCATTTTGGAAAACAGCCTTTACTTTCAGAACTTGATTTACACCTCAAATCATAACAGTTGCAAAATATTCAAACAACTTCATGCAACTCTTTGTTTTTTTTTCGAGTTTAGTTCTTCAATTGGTGCTACATCTACTCAAGTAGACAGGAATAGTTTAACAAATGCGGACAAGTATTTGCCATAATAAATGCGATAAATATTTGTAGTTAACTAGAGTAAATACCGCAGGAAACTGACAGGTTAAAGCAAAGTTAAGCAAATGGGACACTTTATAAACTATAGAATGTTATACCCAATAACTAAGTCTTGCAAATTATATATCTAATTTCTGGTTTTATGTTCCGAATAATTTCCAATTCTAATTTTGAATTTCATTTGAATCTCTCTACTATAGATAGGAGGCTGGGATAAAATTTTTAAAAATCAGATTGTGGAAAAGTAATAGTTGTGGGTTGCATAAATTGTAAAAACTAATATTTTATTTATGATACACTATCTTCAATAAAATATTGAAATATTTAATCAATATTCATTACTGTCATTTTAAGCTATCAGTCCCTAAATTTATCTAGTATAAGAATAACAGTTGCCGACGTATAATTCGAAATATTTTGAAACTTTATATTAAAAATACTACCTGACAATTATCGAAATATCTAATGAAACTCACTAGCCATTATTTTATGCAACCAAACATCAAAACGATTTCCTCATATTAAAAACTTATAAAACTGAAAAATGTCCATAAACATGTAACCTATCTGATGGTATAATTTCGGCTTTCGTTCCATTGCAGCCAAGTAAAAATGGCAACCATACAATTTAGTATTAAAAATTATATTAAAAACAACAGCATCTGTATAGGAATATTGGTCAATGTGTTCAAATGATTTGATGCAAACAATCTGACAAATAAAGTGTTCCTTGTTACTGCAAACGTGATCGTTTAGTCTGTACTAGAATAAACTTGTTAGGTCCCCACAATTTTAATTATTGCAATAATTATCGAGTTGACCCGGTTCCCAGAAAACTGTGCTAACCCTTTCACCATTCAACCAGTTCCGCTGTTCCACCGAGTACATGTCCGTTGTACCGACCCAAACGTGTTGGTAGTCACTAAATTGCAAGAGAGATAAACGAACAATATTCGTCTTATGGAGAAGATAAAGCGGATACCGCATTCTATTGAACCATAACAAATTGAACACTTATTCTAATTGTTCAGATACTTAACACGTTTGGAAATTGCTTGTGGACTGGACCCAAACTTAGAAATTTTAGAATTACATTTAAAAGATGTATTGATAGGAAATAAAAATTTTGATGATATTAGCAACTTATTTATTTTCCTTGCAAGATACCTTATGTTCATATCACTTGTGCACCAGAAATGGCAAATCTCGCTTATTGTAAAAATTGTGTTCTGTAATACGAAATGATGGCAACATACCTCGCCAACCTGAACAAAACGTGATGCGTTTAAGAAGTGGACCGTGTTGTCAAATTTTGGAACATGATTCATTACATTTATTTCTTTACTCTCACATCAGGAAGCAGGTAATTTAAAACTTGGTGTTTAAAATCGAGTGGATTTTTGTGTGTATGTGTGCCTAGTCTAAGCACGCGTACGTATGCAAAGATCAGGATAAAAAAAATAAATTAAGGTAATAACCCATACATCAAAGCAGGTAATGATGTAGGAGTATAAGTATAGTCCTGACAACTTATTTTCAAATGATAAAAACAAAGGTTGTAAATTTGTTGAATAATAATATGATTTAATTGATAAATTAAAAGTACCAATCAGCGGGGGGATACACTAGTTATCTCGAATTAAAGTGAGACTTTCCAATATGAAGATGATGCCAGCTGTTAACGTAAGATTAAATCACACTGTAACAGCGAGACATAAACATAACCTACATTTGGATTACCATATTCACTAAGGTTTCTCCCCATTTGATTATTTATATTATTCATGAAGGGAAAGCTTTGGCTGTAATCGTAAAAGTTGTGGTAAAGTTATTAAATTGACACTTACTGTATTATAACCACATCAGACCGTCCATTGACACCTGAATGGGCACAAACAGCCAGAAACAGTCGGATAAGAAATGTAATTATTGCAATCTAGCTTTCTATTTCATAACGACTAAGGATTCATTTGCAATCAATGCTTACTGAGATGGAGAGTTTACTTTGCACATAATAAAGTCTAAATATGTTTATTTCGCTATATTTCTATCCCTTTGACATAACCAATAACAAATTTCTTCTCATATCACCAATATATAACCACAATGAATTTGACTACAACTTTGTACGATTCAAATCATAAACAGCTTGATATTTTTTTTTAAATTCCCGATGTATTTTGCCATCATTATCGTCGTCATCTGGAGGAGAAACAAAAAGGATAAATGTTAACCATACTATACCGGCTTTTGGTTTTGACATTTCTTTAGAATTCAAAGTTGTTTTCGTTCAAACTGATCAACTCCCCACCTTCTTGCTGATCTGACTTGTCTGGCTTCAGTCCAGGATGTACATTTGTTATGGATCTTGTACCAAAATTTGTCACGATGATATTCGTATCCCTTGGGACACGAAAGTTTGCCTGTGAAGGTACACTTATAAGTATTCACAGACAACTGTTAAGGTATACACATCCACCAGACTAAGGTTTTATGATTCCCGTTAATACGTATTGCAGGAAAATGATTGCATAAAATCATATCATTAGTTTCTTCTTTCTTCGGCAAAGTCTTTATCTTCGGGGACACATGAATATTCAAGCGAAACTTAAGAAACTTGCGCGAGTAAGCATCTGACATTACATGGTACTCTATTCATAATACCCTATGGGTAGTCTCATTTTGCGATTTGACTTGGTATGCCAAACATACTTTTAGCTGGAATGACTTGACTCAAAAGCATTAGTGTATTTAATTAGCATGTACATAACAGTTGTCAAAACAATGGATATCACAATTAAAACTCAATTGCATTGTAATGTAGCATCGCCTTTGTATAGGAATATAATTGCTATTGCCAACTAGCTTGTTACAAGTTAGAAATTGCCTTCAAACTTCTCATATCAGGGCACATTTATTTTGATCACGAGGTGCATGAACAAAAATGGAATACCCGTCTTTGCACTTGTTAGTCATTTTCTTATGCACATATATGTAATCAAATTAAAACAATATATAGTACTAGTACATACAGTTTTAGACCAATTGCATCCGATACACATGAAATTATCAAAATTATGCAGATAATTTAAAATCCTTTTAAATGTTCGGTGCTAATTTTTTATAGTATGCAATCTTTCAAAAATGATTTTTTTTTGCACATTATTTTCCATACTTTGGGCGAAAAATATGTCTTTACATCACAAAAATTACACGCTGAACTATAACAATTTGAATTGCATAATCCATATACATGTTTATGTAGAGTACAAGACAAGGACCAGAGTTTCTAATCCAAAAGTATCAACTTATAAGGCTAGCAAATATTTATCATCTGTTTGAATTTTGTTGGAAAAGGTTCTCGATGTCAGCTTTCAAACAGCTTTAGATTTTGAATTTTATTGAACTAATCTGGCTCCATGGACACCTTACATAATAGGTTTCTTCCTATTGGCCTCTATATGCTTTTCCTGGTAGTGAAGCAGTTGTTATAAATTGTCCCAGTTATCTTTCTACAGCTGCCTTCTCTTCTTCCTTAGACCATGCTATTCTAGTCATTTTTTTACATTCACACTTGACTTAAAGTGCAGTTTTTATCTAAAACAAACTATTCCTTTTTACTTTCAGATCTTACATTCCCCAGACAACGATACCATTTGAAACAGGATTTTTATTCAACTGTTTATCATGTAAGGCCTGTTTCATTAAAACATACACGGAACCCAGGGAAGGCACTTTTAAAGTGGTTACTCATCCAAAGATGCAATTTGAAATTTTCTTCGTTATTTTAATACGAACTCTGAAATCAAAGTACCGTGGCACATAGATTTAAAAATTACTGCCTTCCCTGGGTACCATGCACGTTTAAAAACAGCCCTAAGCAATATAAAGAAACCAATACTGACAATACGAAGCATTAAAATTAGAATATTTAGTTCACGCTGACAAATATATTATTGTAACATACTACTAATTTGTATTAACAGCAACAGCTACCGTAGAATATCATCTACAAGCACATTAAACATTCTGTTAAGTTTCCTCATCATCCAAGCCATATAGTATACGAGCTGTAGCCAGTAAAAGAAAGTAAACAAGTTTATCTATAGGAATATATCAAATAAAAACAAGAATAATCTGCCACTAGCTAAATATGATTTAGATATCCTGGAACAATTAGTTTTGACTAAATGAATTAAGTTTAATATCGGGGGATAAAAGTTATCACCATTTTTTGTTAAATAATCTTATAAGAACAGATGTTAGCATTAACGTGATTTATTTATTTTCATGTGAAAAGTTTATGGTTTGTAAAATATATTTTTGAGGGGGCTCTAATGTTCTGAAATATATTCATTTTTATGCAGCAAAAGGTCTAAGCCATCTAGTATGATAAGTTTGATAACCTGTCATAATCATGTAATTTCCACTTACAGATATTTACTAAGTGTTTATCCTTAATACGCAATCTTTTTATTTCAATACAGATTCTCATAGGATCTTGCAATTAGTCGTTTATGGTAGCCATCAAGAAAGGAATTCACAGCCTTAGTTTTTTGTGATTACATCTTTTTTTCTTCTGTTTTGCTTTTATACATTGCCTATCAATTTATTTCAAGTGCTAAACTCTAGGGGCATCATGTTTGAAAGATTATCTTCACAATTTTCCTGCCATGTTAATTTAATTTGCGTTGTTAGTTGTAATTTGCTAATTTTGTATTTCTTTACGTGCTATTGTAATGTAAAATCTAATGCTGGACTTGACCTTGTCAAAAGACAAGTTCTTCTGCCATATCTGAATTGACAAGGTTTTAAAAAAATTAGTAAACAAATACATAGCTTAAATATTATTTATGTGTATGAGGTTAACATCAGTATGTTATTAACAGATGCAGTAAATTAGTTTTGTTTGGGTCAGTTTCCAGGTTTTAAAATTCCTTTAGTGTAAGTCCAGTCCAGTTTTCTGCTTTATAATAACTTATTTTGTAAACATGATCATTTTATAAGGTTACTGTCCATTAGATATTTGGAATTTGTTTTAGAAAACGCTAATAGTGACCTTAAGTCAAGTGGAGAACTATAATATCTTGTAACAGGAGTTTTCTGTCATGCTTTTTAGATCTAGCACTTTCAAGTTGAATTTTAAGTTATGTTCAGTATTTTATTTCGGGCTGGAATGTTTACTTCAAATTATTGAATTCAAGTAATTATTTTTCCCGAAATATATAACTGCTGTGACAAAATTCTTAGATAAAGACATTCATTTGAAAATAATGAATTCAAACCTGAAATTATATTACTGTGATTCAACAAAAGATTGTTGGAACATCAACACTACTACAAACACAACACAATCAGCTTTGGATTTAACTTATTTAGGATTTTAAATTATTAGGACTTGCGTCTCTAATTCTGGAACTATTTGAAATTTATTTGATAATACTATCAATTCCTTTTTATTACATTTTCACTTCGTATTTTAGGTAACTTTTGTTGAGTTGCACAATGCATAAAGTTCGTTAGGGCCTTGTGTAAAAGTCTAGAGATATAAAGAACAACATTCAGAGTTTTCTCAATTTGAGAATTTTCTGCAGGAATATACGAGTTGATGTGAGTGCTTTGACTTCACATGCTTACATGGCCATCCAATTCAGCAACATCAAGTCCCACTAAATCTAGCTTAAACTGTCTGAATATACCTTCCGTTGTTTGTAACCTCCCCTTCCAATTTAAAAAGCAAAAGGTACACAAGAGATCAAAGATGTTCAGAGTGTCCTCATTTGATTTATTGGTTTATCATATCAAGCCCGATTATGCCGAGGGAGGGGGGCTAGCACGGTTATATGCGCGTTTCAGTTTAAGTTTTTGTTTTAAAAGACGACCATGCTTGTCAGTCATTTCCAGTTCTGGGACAAGTCCATTTTCGGAGTATTGCTAATGTAGGACTACACATGTATATAGCAGGAAGATACTATTTTCTGTTTCCGATATTTACGATGTTGAATCATGTTAAAGATAAAGACATACAGATTTGCGTTTCCTGTGGATTTAACAAGCGGTGTAATTTCTATATTCACGAGTGGAAAACTACTCAAAATTATGGAAATTTACGTAATTATTCGGCAGTTACCAAATAGAATGAATTACGTCACAATGTTGTCTGAGGAAAAGGGACTCAACCTTTTTAATGTAATTTGCCGCCTTATTGAAATCTGGAGGGGTACAATTAAATGGGGAGCTTCATCTCTAACTATGCCAACACTGTCAAACTTGACTATTAAGCAATTTGTGATGTGTGGTGAAAAATAAATGAAGATGGAAGTGATAGGACAAAACTAGGAAGGACAAAAGTGCACATGTTTGTCTATTAATACACAGACTACCGTAGCCGCGACGAGATAAAGACCCTCAACCGGCATAGCCAAGAATCACCAGGTGTTACTTATATCTGACTAGTTTATTATAAGTGTGATGTTGCAAAGCTCCTGCTTGTGAAATACCAACATATGATTCAAGCTATGATAACCAAGTTTGTTCATCAACACGTATCATGTACAAGCCTTATTTTCTGTTGGGGATATATTGTTTAGTGAAAACTAGTTTGAAAGGGACAAACTATATGCTTTTCGTTATCAGGTACAGGCACCGAGGTATTCCATTTCACTATCTTGCCTAAATGGCAATAATTTTAGAAAGAATCGTAAATAGTTTTATCCAGTACGTTTTGCCATCTTTCATGTACACACCAAATCACGCGCCACAAGTTTTGCACTTCACAAGTTCACCATTACAAAATGGTTTCGTTTTAAAAATCACTTACAGCTGCGGCCTCGTTAATTTCAGATTTTTATCTCATGCGCCTACCTAATATGGAGCTACAGATGCCAACCATAGTTATTCTAATAGAAACCCATTCGCGGCGCCCATTTTGTTTACACAAAGAAATTCTATAGATCCATATATATTCATTATGCTGCGTCCAAATAATTAAAACAGGACATGTGTAATCTAACGTCTGCAAAAATTTTACAAACGTTTTTCGCCTTTTTATGTGATCAAATATAACTGCTATGTCGCTGGCTTCTTGCTATGGTCTAGTCAATTTTTAAACTTTTCTGCAAGATACTTGGGGACGATAATCGTATTCGGATACTCCCCATCCCTCTTTGGAAATTCCATCCACCTCAGGCCATCCATTTAAAAACTACGGTATTTCGCCACACTACTGGCAAGACGTAGTTTAGACTGGTAGGAAAACCTACATACGTACATATTACTTAGCTGTCTGATAATAAGACGGAAATGCAAGAAAATATGTTCATGGCCAGTCTTTTATAGGGCGACTAATTTTGATTTAAAAGGTGTAGGTATGTTAACAAACCGTTATATAGAACTGAACAGAATACATGCTTTATTCAACAATGACCAATTCAATATTTTTGTATTTGCACATCGCATAAGATGGCACAATACAATAATGCAAATATAGCCGTAATATTTTCATTTCACAATATAGAAAAGGAAACAGTCTTTCATTTACTTGTTCTTGGTCATGTAATGTGCGTGTGTTCTATGTCAATTCTTCACAATTGTATTACAATCGAAATATTTAATTGTTTTTAACAATCTGACAAATAAAGTGTTCTGCATTACTGCACTTGTTATCATTCAGTTTGTACCCGAAGTGACGTATTAGGTCGCCACAACTTTCACTGTTGTTAAAATTATCGGGTTGACCAGTTTCCCAGAAAGTGGAGCGAACATTTTCACCATTCAACCATTTCCACGTTCCCTCCAAGGGTATGTCCGTTGCACCGACCCAAACGTGGCTGCAGACACCTAAATTGCAAAAGAGTAAAAGGTGAAAAACTATTCAACGTATTGAAGAGACGAAGTGGATGTCGTACCATAATTGAGCACTTATATAACTGTAGCAGCTGAGAGGGTGAACCCTACAACTTTTTTGAAAACTAAGGGTTCCTACGAAGGCTGAAAACTTCAGATGTTAAGCCAAAAACTTCTCTAATTGGATAAGATTAATTTTCAACCTTTTCATTTTCAAGTGCTGGTCACATGCGTGTGTCGTTCACCCTCTCAGCTGCTAAAAATTAAACAGCGAGTATAATATCATTAATGAGTATTGGAGATCATTGAGCTAGATTAGCTCGAGAGCGACTAGAGGCAATTAAAAAAATATATTTCTGTTCGATATTCTGTTAAGCAACATCTACAATCGCGTCAGGAATCTTGGGTGGATTTTACCTAAGGTACAGAACAATTTAAACCGATTATCGATCCAACGAAGGAAATTGTTACAGCAACTGATGCAACACAAAAAGCTCTTGCAACAATGCCGGTTGATATTGCTGACCTTATTCAATGGATTCAACCAGCTGTTCCTGCTGAGCCTGAAGGCGCTGAAGCACCATCCCTTAAACAAAAATCTCCTGCAATAAGAACTGCTGATCTATTAAATAAATTTAATGAAGATATTGAGATAAATTAATGAAATCTGAATGCATTTAAACTCGTGAACAATGGCGAAGATTATATCGCAAAATTATGAATGTTGAACAAGCCAGAGCGGACGATCCAATATATCAAAATTATGTTATGGAAATGATTCATCAATCAAGAAGAGGAGAAACCAGTGAAAAACAAGTAAAAAGAAAACAAGAGAAAATAAGCAACGAATCACCTAAAACTCAATGAGACCAAGTAAAAATGCACCACTAAACCCAAAATGAAGAGGAATTTCAAGATTCTCCCGGTGCAACTGGAAGTGATCTAGGAACTGGCCTTATTACTTGCCCAAATAATGTTCTTGCTGATGTTGGTCGATTAGAAATACTTATTTGAGAAAAACTAGTAATAATTCATCAGAAGTTATTAGTGAAACATTTGATATTTGCAAACGATTATTTACATGCGTTATCATGGATATTATTGTATATCGGTCCTTCATTAATGAAATCGCCACAGTGATTGGATACAATTAGTGATAAGTCACTTAATAAAATGATAGTACATAGTACTCAACGTGGACCTACCATGGTCAGGTTAATAAACTATTACCAGTATACAAAACCTATGGAGCATGGACTAGGTGATGTTCGGGTCAGTTTAGAAGAATAGCCCCACAAGCAATACCGATTGCATCGCAGTTAGGACTGAAAGCTATTGATGTTCGTGAAAAAAGGTATAGGCGCTGTTGGTAATATTACTAGCACAGCATTTTCAGCAATCAAAAATAAGACTAGCAAGATTAATACGCAGAACGCAAGCCGTCCGAAAATGGCCAACACTGAAGTGATGTCTGCAAGTGTGCGGAGTTGGCTGATGTACCAATGTCGGAAAAGGAAAAAAATAAAACCTCTAGTCTGATAGCAGGAAGTAGTCTCATTTCCCGAGGTTGTCTTCGTGTTAGACGAAGATAATAAAGATGTCCAAGCGTATATCTGTCTCTGCGTTTGACAATTCAGCCACTGCAGCCCCGGCTATTGAAAAAACAGCTGTGTTAGGCGCTGTTGGAACCGCTAATGGAATGGCGTCAAAGAAAGCAGCCGGACAGTGAATAAAAACCTCAAAATATGATACTTGTTGAAAATGTTCCAGGGACCCGACTTCGTGGTACAGGTAAGGTCCAAGACTGGGAAGTTCGATGATTCTACAATAATTCCACTATTTAGATAGCTGCATCAAGTAAATCAAAATATCTAAATATAAAAATACAGGACATTTTATGCGTATCATTTAGCAAAACAATCCAGCAATACCGAAACTGGTATTAATTTTGATAAAAACTTTGAACCAGGCACCGATTGGGTGGGATATGCAATTGGTTCACGTGTTTATTTTGATTCGTACGAGTTGGCGACAACAAAGTTTCTTCATTATGTCAGCAATACAATTTCTGGTATTCAACGCTACCAACACAAAAAATAACTGATCTCCCAATACGTAATCGAGAAGTACTTATTATACTTTATGCCATATCAAAATCAACAGCGTCACCTCATACATTCGTACATGAATATATTACGATGAATATGTATATAAACACACTAGTAAAGATAATGGTAGATATTTATGGAAGATCTCGCTTGAAAGGTCAGAAAGTCAATTTATCTAATTATGCAACACTTGATCAGCTCAAATGAAATCGATTTATTAAATATCACGAGTGTGGATCAAAATTTAGTCGTTTTTCAGAATAAACAATGACGATAAAAAACGAGCAACATATGTACTTGTACGAATTCCCAGCGCGGTTATTTATAATATGTTAATTTTGCTGATGAAGGTAAAATACAGGATTCTGGTAATAAATTTTCTAGAACCGTATCTGTATTGTTGGATAAAGAAATTTTTACTCTGGAATCAGAAGTATGATCCCTGTAATTGTGTAATAGTCAGACTGAGCTAAAAATATCATTGACGATTACACTGAAAGGAAACATATCGCAGACGCATGGTTGTTATTGATAGTCTTACTATTCTGCTGTTGCTAAAACCGGATTATTATTATTAACGTTAACAATGATGGATCCTGCAGTAGTGACAATTATAGTTTCTACAACATGCGCATGCATTTTTAGTATTATCTACATGCGCGTGTGATAAATTACGCGAGTAAATAATGAAATTACATCAACAGCCGCTTACTCAAAACTATCTTCATATATTTCCTTGTATCTCAGTATTGATGGTAAAATATGTGATGATTTCGCAACTATAATGAAAACCTACGGTGAAGCAGTCATAATCGCTAGGGACAATAACCAAAGCGAAAAAATGGAGAATAACGATAACAATAATATCGAATATCTCCATGCCACAACCAACAAATTCTCCTTATATAACGACCAATATAAATGTAACTACAAATGTATTTACGATTTAAATCATAACCAGCTTGATATTTATTTGTAGTTCCTGATGTATTTTGCCATCACCATCAAGAGCAAGATAATGTTACTCATACTGTACCGGATTTTGACCGTGACACACTTTTGAAGAATTCAAAGTTGTTTACTTTCAGACTGATCAAGTCCCCACCTTCTTCATGACATACTAGTCTGGCTTCAACCCAGTTTCTACACAAGCTATGAAACTTGTACCAAAATTTGTCACGTCGATAATACTCGTATCCTTTGGTACACGTTGTTTTGCCTGTAAAGGTACAATTATAAGTATTCATAGACAGCTTTTCAGTTATACTATAAACAAGAATTGCAGAAAAATTTCATTTTTGTTCCTTTTCAGGAATGCTTTGATCTGAGGAAATCTGAAGTTGTAAATATACTACAAATGAATCTTTAAATAGTCAAGCACATGAATATTTTAATTTATATTGTAATTTTTAAGGAATGTTACACAACCGTTATAAACCATTATAAACAATGGCATCAGTTATAAATTATTGATGGGAGAGCGATTAATTACAAGGTCTAAGATACATTCGGATAATATTAATGCCTACACTACAAAATTTCTAGTTGTCCAGAACAAGCAGTTATCCTTTGTATTATTTCAAGTACATATTATCAGCACACGTAACCATTCATTTGCAATAACCATCTGCTTCACATTTGTCCTCAAAAGTGACGACATATCAGTGCAAAAGATTCCTGCATGGCCCAATTCAATGACAAGGTTTTCCCTCGAATATCTCCTGCAATCCTTGTCCGTGAAAAGGAGCTATAGGAGAATTACTCGACTATTGCTTATTTCGTCAGAAACCTTGGTGAATTTTAATCTCACCAAGAAAATACTAAAAGTTATTCTAAGTCGTGCATCCTTTTTATATCTTACAGATAATGGATAAATGCAATTCGTATTAACTGCATAAAATAACGATTTATGGCTTTCAGAACCGTATACAAATTTAAACGGTGTTAAAATATTAGCAAGTTACAGATCTGCAAAATGCAAAAGTAATACCTTGAACATAAGTGCAACAGAAATATAATTGCTAACAATGTGAAGATTGAAAGGTTTATAGATATCCTGAAAAATTTATGGAGGCGCATAGTTCCTTAAAAGCCATTGCTACAAATTGTTTTAATGACGTCTAATTTCAATTGTGTATCCTGGCGGTGTGTGAAATGACCTGCAAAACATGTCATTCAATATTGTTAAGACTTGTGCAAGGCACAATACAAAATAGTGAAAATATTGTGCCGTTTACTTTGGTGCATAACCCTCGAGTTGCAAAAATAATTTCATACACCTAACAAAAGTAACTACCGGTATGCATATAATATTCTAGTACGTCCTCAACATTTTTGACAGTTCGCTAGGAAGTGGGAAGGCCTGTATCGGCCATTAGCAGATTTTATGAATAAAACAACACAAGTTCAAGGTGTTTTGGTAATAGCAATGATCATCTTGGTTCCTTGTATTAAGGGTCTGGAGTATTTTCAATGCGCACGAACCACTTAGGTTGATAATATACAAAATCTAAATTATGTATAGCTTTCGCGAACCTTGAATCTTTTTTTATCAAACGTTTATAGTCGATAATTTAGATGGAATTCAGACAAACGCTTAACCTTTCATTTGTGTGCACAAATTATTCCCAGTAAAAGTCAAACTTGTAAAAGTAGATAAACTAGCAAGCATGCATAAAGAACGGTTTGCAAAACAAAGTTGTCGACAAAAATGTGAGTGAGATGAGTATGATTGATACATTACACAATACCGATTTGAGAGGCTTACTATACACGATTGATGTAGATCCCAAAGTGTCAATTGAACATGTGACTATTACATTATTACTATATTCATGACTGGCGGATTACTGGATTAAGAAATTAAAATATTTTCAATTTGCTACCCGAAATTTGGAGTCGTTTTTTCATTTGGAACAGTCGACTATTCTTATGTGGACAGATGCAAGTGTTTACTTCCAGTTAACATTTAAATTGCTTGTTTAAAGAGTTATACCGACAAAAATCCATCCACACCCACCCAAAACCAGAGAAATACACAGGTTTATTCGTTCATTTATTAGGTTTCAGGGTTTTCATACAAACCCTGTGGGTGTAAAGAAGCCATTTTCCGACTAAGAGTCCATTTTTCGCCAATTCCAGTTTAGAAAGGCGACGTTAAGATTTCCCAAAATCGCAGCCAATCAGTAAAGAAAATATTGTATAATACTGTACAATTTTGGGATTATTTGAAGGAATACAAGTAGCAAAGTGATTTTGTGATATAACAATATATAACATTCTACCGATTGCGATAATTCCCATTATTGCAGACCACAAACCACATTAAGCTAGTTCCTTGTTTTCAAACTTCCAAATATATGAATATATGCATGCATAAAACGTTTACTAACATTTACTATATATCTAACGGTATGTAACTTGATCTTTTCACCATTATTATTATTATTATTATTATTATTATTATTATTATACCAGATGTCAAAATGGCGGATTCGTAAAAACCTATGTGGTTAAATATTTAACGGAAAGAAATATAAAACAAAAGTCAGTTAGCAGTATAATTTTCAGAATGTTACAGAATTTACAGAATGTACTTTGCTACGACTTGGACAAACAAACGCACATTCAATTTGTAAGTTGGATAGGTATCGAGTGACTAGTATGCTTGCAATATGAATTGCAAAATGACAGTTGACTGCAAGACTACCAATATAGCAGCAACTATTTTATTTCATTCATATCACTTGGAAAATACGCAGGTTTCAATGCATATGAACTTCGATTCCTCTGTTAGATGATGTCTTCGTGCAACATCTTGTTTAATAGCTCAATCTCAGTGCACGGCAAATACACTATCAAACAGCATTTTTTAGGTTCTTGCATATTTTAATTCGTGTAATTGTCTCTTACTTTAAACTCGTTTACGCAATATACAGTATCCATCCTTCCCTTAAGGCAAATTGTATTTACAATATCCCTTAATAAAAATACTAGCTATCCCTTTGCATAAAACACCTTGATTTATTCTGCCTTTATTTTAATTAGTATATTTGACAATAACAAATGCAGTCTATACTCACTACAGTAGAATCCTTATTCAAACAAATGAACTCAGATCAGATTGGCTTTCACAAAATGTGCAGTCATATGTTGTCATATGCAAGTAATGGAAGCTAGTACTTTTGCATACTTACTGGCGCCTAATATGAGAGCTCCTAATCTCTGCAATGTGTTTTCAATTTTCTTATCCAATAAATCAATTCTCGAAGTCAGAGAATTATAGTAATTACTCGTCCCGCTGCATGCGTTTTTCACGGCATTTGTTACGTCTTCCTGGATGATGCGTTGACAGAAAGAATCGCCAAAGTACAGTTTTACACCGCTATATGCAGATCCTTCATCTTCAACTGCTATTGAATTTTGGGTACAATTATTTCCGGTAGATTGGGGGGTAACATCTGTGACACCTGTTAACAACTGGTGAAAACAGATCATTAAAATAGACGATATTATCGTTCTCATTTCAAACGACCTGCATAAATACACAAAGTGGTCAATATTGTGTTCTAAAATGAATTATTTCCAGTACAAAACAATTTGTTCTTTAAAATTGTTCTTTAAACCTAAGAGCATACAAGTGTAAAAACTTGCTTTATATACAAACGAAATGTAGCAAGGGTAGTGTTGCCTCATAATGAGTTACATGACGGTGGTTTAATTTTTTTTTTATTTTCTTATTTTAAAATACTGAGTTCGGTTCACCCGCTCCTGCACGAGCAACTTGTCTGGAGTGAGAAACCCGAAAATCTCAGCTTTCAATTTATTTGACTGAATCATAAGCATAACCTTACTAGAGTAGATTCTCAAGGTAAAAAAAAATATTCTACAGTTTAGAATTAATTTATTATTAATTCGAAATTATATAAAGTAAAATAAGGTGATTTGCACCTGCTATAAGTTGTAAATAATGATGAACCAGATTGTATGCTAAAAGTTACAGTTATTTAAACTCCTGCTTATTGATGTTTGTTGTAACTTAATGTTCCGCCTGTATGTCTGTGTGCTTGCGTGTGTGTGTTTGTGCATGTGAGCGTGTGTGCGCTGTTTTGAATAGAACCTTACCAAAATTGATGTAGACTTGCGCAAGAGCTATTTTATTTGATGCTTATTATTAACCAATAGGATCTAAAACAATTACAAAATTATGAATATTTTAAGAACTTTAATGGCAATTTACATAAGGGAATAGATCATGTATGTCAGATCTCATTTTTGGTTCATTTTTTTTAAGGCTCCAGCATTAGAGTAGTATCGAGTGGGTTGGACTCAAAAGGTAAGTCTTTTGAACATTGCCATTACCATGAATGTTTAATATATTAGAGTACTTGGAGATATAAATTCCAGCAAGTACCTAAAAGATTGGGGCTGGGAGTTGGATGGGTGAACACGTGTTTAGGTTGTCCAAATTTTTTTGGAGCTGAACCTTCAAGCACGACTTGGGAAAGATTTTCTTATAATATAAATTGATGCAACTATATATATATATATATATATATATATATATATATATATATATATATATATATATATATATATATATAGAGAGAGAGAGAGAGAGAGAGAGAGAGAGAGAGAGAGAGAGAGAGAGAGAGATAAAGGTAGAGGTTGAAAGATAGATATATAGAGAGATAGATAAACAGTTTCGGTATCCTAGGTGGTTAGAGTGTCCTACCCGCATTCGGGATGTCACGCGTTCGAACCTAATCCGAGATATACCAAAAGCTTTGAATATATATCCCATTTATGCAAAGATAGATAGATAGATAGATAGATAGATAGATAGATAGATAGATAGATAGATAGATAGATAGATAGATAGATAGATAGATAGATAGATAGATAGATAGATAGATAGATAGATAGATAGATAGATAGATAGATAGATAGATAGATAGATAGGTAGGTAGGTAGGTAGGTAGGTAGGTAGGTAGGTAGATAAAACTTTTATTTAGAATCTGTATCTAATGGCAAGTACTTTTCATTATCTTCAGACGGTTATTATGAAGAGAAAGACTGATTATACCCAAAGATATCAACTTTGGATCATTAACAGTAATGCCGTGCATGCAGTGAAAGATGGTATGTAAAGTAAAATGTAAACAAGTAAATAAGTAATTTTAACGGATGTATTTCAGGAATGTTTCGGAATTGTCTTCTCTATCAGTACCAACCACATCTGTGCTTTCAGTATGGAATGTATGGAAGCCATAGGGTTTCAAGAGTAGTGTTATATTGTATGTATTGCCTTTTTTGTTCTTGGTATAGATCACAGCTTCTGTCCCCTATGACATGTCTCCATTTTTGTCAGCAAGCCTCGTACTATGTGCAACTCTTGGATCATTACTCAGCAAACGTGAAGTTTTCAGGTAAGCCTATAACATTACTTGTAAATATGCCACAGAGAACATTCCTGTTTCGAAAATCATATTCTCTGCGATTAAAGTTAGTGAAATTCACTACAGTGCCTACACAGTATGAAATACATTTGGAAAATTTATACTTCACAGGGTGGGGGTATTTGTGTGTGATGGAAATTTGCACGGGTTAAAATGAATCATAAGAAGTTGCAGGGCACTGGTTAAATTTTTGCCATAACTATTATGAAATATTGAGATCAATTCTCCGATGGAATAACGAGCAACTGATTTAAGTGAGAAACGTGATTACGTCAACTTTCCTCTTCTTCGTCAGAACCATATCAAGGGATCTTATAGACTACATTCACAATACAGATTACTTTCTTTTAATGTGTTTCCTAAGGTTATATTTGTGAATCATAAAATACAAGTAAATACATGTATTATGTTGTATATCATACATACATACATACATACATACATACATACATACATACATACATACATACATACATACATACATACATACATACATACATACATACATACATACATACATACATACATACATACAGGGGCCCCGAGTGGCCGAGTGGTCTAAAGTGCTGTCCGTTACGGATCACTGCCATATCACCTCTGTCTGCGTGTGTTTGAGTCTAGGATTCGGCGAATGTGGATATGTGAGAAAGCTTGCCAGTAGCTTCTCGTGGGTTGGTTGTTCTTTCCAGTGATTTCCCGGTTTCTATATCCACCTTTAATACTGGCCACATGAATAGCCTATCGTGTGCTGAAAACTGGCGTTAAGCCTAACAACAACAACAACAACAACTACATGCATACATACATACATACATACATACATACATACATACATACATACATACATACATACATACATACATACATACATACATACATACATACATACATACATACATACATACATACATACATGGTAAATAATGATGTAGATAAAAGGTTGTGAATTTCTCAACCAAAACGTCAAGCATATGGTTGAGAAAGAACACATTTAATAATTGTCAACTTAGGTTGATTCAATCTCATATGAGGTAGGTAAGTTTTATAGAACCGATGAGACCACAAAATATAGTACTTTAGTGATAATATGATACATTTTTTATATCATTAGCCTGGACTCGTGCTGAAGCGAGCAAAAAAGAATATAAGTCCAAAGTATGAATCAATCAGTTCAGTAATTTGAAAACAGAGACCTTTGTAAGTCTCAATGTCAAGCGTCTTAGATAACCAAACTTTGATACACTAAACCCATATTTTAAAAGGGCTGCCTTCCTAACTTTACCGAAGTAAGAATCAAAATTGGGCGAGTAATATTTAGATATCCTATATTTTGCCAACTTCAGTACTTTAATGGACAAGATATAAAGGGCAAGATTAATCTCTATCGGACACAGATGATATGTGTAAAATTGCCAAGATTATGATGAAAAGAAAGAAAGGAAAACTATCCGTGTGAAATGTAAAAGATACAGTAAATTTTGGTAACCGCTTGGAGCTCAGAAAATACATTATCGACTCACCTCTGAATAGTAAGCATACTGCCATTTGCACAAATTATATTATTTACAAATATTCGTGTATATTTTATTCTAGCAATATTGCTATTTGATCCTGTCGTTAGGTTTTTGTTGGTTTTTTTTTTGTTTTTGTTTGTATGTTTACGGAAGGAGACCCAAAAATGATTAAACTCGGAAACATTTAATGCAGTAAATTTTAAATGGTACATCCTGGTATTGCGTTATCTTTTCCTAATGTCATTTGAAAATTCTTATTATCCTCGTGTTTCCATGTATCATCTCTATGTCTTCAAAAAGCCTTCAAATTGGAGAACTTCCTATCGCATTATTGTTTTTCTCTCTTAATGACACTTGAAAATTCTTCTTCTCCTCAAGTTTCAATTGATCATCTGAAACAATAACCTGAAAGATCGCTTGAAATCCAATAGGAAATTCCTTGGTCAATTTAGCGCTATAAATATGACTGTTAATTTAGATGGAAGTTAGTTTTTCCATGTTTATGCAAATTTACATTTCATAATGGGGACGTAATGTAGTTAAGCCTGCATCATTTATGATCAAGGGTATCTCTGAATTCCTAGTGGCTATTAGTAAACCGCAACTTAGATTTTGCGTGCTGTTGGATATAATCGAACATTGTTGATTTATTGATGCACGTTTTATTGGTCTGACAAGTGTCAAGATTATTTTCTCACATTATCGGTCGTATTTTAAAATGCACTAGTTTTCAGCTCCAATTTCCGTCTATTCTTAAACAATGCTTGCTGATGCAAGTGATATGGGTGTTCTTGTAGTATAGATCGAAGTAGATAAAACACAAGGAGCATCATTATCTGTATTGTTTTATAAAGTAAACGACAAGCACCAGATAAATCAGTGCATTGTGAAGTTTATATTAGCTCAAATGTTTCCTAAATGTTTGTATTCAGGTATCACAACACCACACTTTCATCAACAAAATGAAAAAAATTAAGCTCGGAGATTTATTAGATTGAGTTTGATGCTGCAAGAATGCATCATTGACATTAAACACATTCTAGGAAAACATGCTGCGATTTCAAATGTACTCTCACAAGTACATTATTACTATATTGCCTAATTTGTATATGTTTTGTGTACTTAGTTCAGCACTTATTTGCTTTCGTCAGCATTATATGCTAATGTAACAAAGGTCCATAAAAAACGATTTATTGTATAAATCATTCTTTTTGTTATAGGGAAGATGTTATTTATATCAGTATTTTTCCCTAACTATTTTCTATGGTGTATGGCGTATGAGACTATCTATAAACTCGGAAATATAATATGCACCGATGAATGTAAAGATTGTGGTTTAAACATGGTATAATTTAAAATCCTGTGTTGATGAGTTAATGGTGACATTACACATGCCACCATTAACTCATCAACACATGACTTAAGAGATTGATAAAATCAAGGTCTAAATAGATAAATATGATATTTGCGTCTCTCTTATGTGCATTTTTTCAATCTAGATCCAGAATTGTTCCAGAACAAAATTAATATGAATAATGTCTTGGCATAATGTATCGAAAGCATGACAAAACTCATGTGGTAAATTAAACCGGGTCCAACGTAAACATTTGGAAAATAATGTGTGTAATATAATATTGGTATCGTTACGGTGATGTTTATATTTGGCGCATATGTAATTTATTAATTTCGTATTAGGTTTCGTAACACTGGGGTAATCTTGTATCGTAGCTACTGAACCTTCTTTGCATTGTCAAAATGTATGAAAAGTATTCAGAACCAACCTCCCCAAAATCGTATTACACAGTCATGATTGAGTAGTTAAGTTTTGTAGAACGTTCGCCGTCAAGTTAATTAATAGTTTACACTTCATTTGTGAATATTAGCTGCAAGGCACATGTGAAAAATGTTCTCAATGTTCTACTGCCATTAATAAAATATTACTTTTCAAACTAACTGTTTTTTTAGTCCACATTCTAATAAAATATGAAAATAGGATATGTTAATTTGTATTTGAGCATCTATTTTAGATTTCTTTCTTATATATACACATACGCACAGATCAAAACGTGATGGGTGTGCCCCTTTTCGTATCTATACAAGCTGTGGTTTTTAGTTTGCATTGTTCTGAATGCATAAAGAAAAAGGTTTACCTTTGTTAGCCATTCAAGGACTGCCACCACATAAATATTTATGTTAACTTCCTGGCTTTATTTCATCTATGGAAAAATACCTCTCAAAAGTGATACCACCTTGTAACTAAATTCCATAATCGTTATCCTTTCCTATATCAACAGACACTGGCTGGTAGTTATTTTATCCAGTTGCAAGTCATTTATTTAGAAGATCTTTGTCCATAAGTGTATTCAACATGTCAAGCATTTCACATTCGAATGCTGAATACAAAGATACTCAAATAGTTAGATGGTAATTGTTTTTGAATTTCTTATCTATTACTGCTACTAGATTTTGACAAGAAAAATATTGGCTGCGATATGATTAGAGGAATATAATTGTCGTGTGGATTATTTAATATAAATTGGATCAATGAAGCAAACCCGTCACTTTGTATGGAGGAAAAAATAAACAGGATGATGATTTTCTGCCGTTGATATTATCAAAGTGGTTAGAGACCAACTGCCTTCAGAGCGCTAACGAGTCAAAGGTACCAATTTAATTTGACTTATAGTATTTCAAAGATGAATGTCGACCGCTCCTCTGGCCTAAGTAATTGGATCGGCCTCCTTTTATGTAGGAAGGCAGAACAGTGACTTGTTTCTGACTGTTATTACTGCATAACCATGTGATGGTACATGAACTGCAAAACAGTCTGGAGCAAAAAAGATCTCTTGCATAGCTGCACACTGTAAATACAGGAGTAAATAAGTAACATATTTGATTACCACAGAAAAACCGAAACAAAACACAGACATATTTAATGTTCATGAATTCGTTAAAAATGCTATATCAGATAACTTGTTATCTTTATAGAATTCAGAAAGAAGTAATACAATATGTGATGATGTCGAGTTTACAATGAGTCATTGCAATGTCATCAAGTATTATGATTGCAATGTCAAAGAAAATCATTCTATATAATTCTTTCTGATCACTAACAATAATTTATTATACATAGATGCATTTATTACATGCTAATACAACAACATAATACACTGAAAATATGTAACATATGTAATAATGACTCATGACATAAAAATGAAATGTCATGCAATAGAAAGCATAATGATGTTGGTATCAGAGTTTAGTTGAAATAGATGTCACTTAATCATCTATACTCAGGTCAAATTACTGTATTATTAATATATACAGATTTAAGTCAGAAATGACTAATTGTTGTTAATATTGTTTGGAATATGAATAACTGGTACCAATGTTATAATAGTAAATAAAACATGAAATACATGGAATGCATCAATCTGTGAACTTATAGAAACTTAACTGGTTTGTAAAGTGTAAATGTGAGCCTTCATCTCAAAGGAGGCACCATGTCATTAAAATAACAAAATGGTTGAGTTTCAGTTAATGCTGCAGCATGTAAGTACATGCAGCAAAAAGTACCATAAGAAACTGTGAAAATGGAACAATGATTTAAAACCTAGACTATTCAGGGAACAAGGAAAACAAATATGACAGGTCCAAGAAACATGTACCAAAAATATATAAAAGAATTTAAGTAAATTACGACTGCAAACACAATATGAAATAAAAACACAAATTATAATTAGCCATTTAATGTAGAGTACTTACATCGGATTCTCTGAAGGACTGCTCAGAGTAAGCATGGTCATCTAAAAACATATACAGACTATGTTACAAAAGTATCAGTGTCAAATAAATGTTATCAAATGAGTTGAATAGTTGTGATCTTTTTGAGTATGCCAACCTATTGAATGTTGTTGTTGCTGTATGGTTTAATGCCATTTTACATCTGTGCTGTACATAGCAATGTCATGTCAATTGTGACATGAACAGATGTTATGAGACATATTAGAGATTCAAAACTTATGACATGTATATATTAACCTAAATATGATACTCATATGATAAGGATATAGACTATAAAAGCAAGATAGTTGTTGTTGTTCTGGGGTTTAACGCCATTTTTCAGCACATGATAGGCTATACATGACAGCCAGTATTAATGGTGGAGGAAGAAACTGCGAAATCCCTGAAAATTATATCCGTTTGATTGATTTCAAAGAATAAATGCATGAACATGAAAAACACATAAGGAATATAATTTGAAGTAAATTTATTTGCCGAAAAAGACAATTAGAACATTATAATGAACAACTACTAGAAGACATTAGACAAACAAAAAATTATTTTAGATTTATTAAAGCTGGTATAATGGTGAGGTGAACTTAGGTATTTTTAATCTTTGTATATAGAACCTTCTTTGCTATTTTTTTTTTGTTGCTGTTATTGTAGGTGGGGCTTAATGCCATTTTTCAGCACACGATAGGCTATACATTGCAGACAAAATTAATGGTGGAGAAAGAAACTGCGAAATCCCTAAAAAGAACCACTGACCCACGAGAAGCTACTCACAAGCTTTATCACATATTCACATCTGTTAAATCCTAGACTCGAACACATGCAAACAGAGGTGAGATTGCAGTGATCCATAATGGAGTTTGTTTTCGTTATGAAGTTTAATGTCATTCTTCAGAACACGATATGCTACACATGGTGGCCAATATAACTATTGTAGAAATAACCTGGAGAACACCTGGAACATCCACAAACCACTGAGAAACCACTTTGAAGCTTTCTCACGTACCTGCATTGGCCAAGCCCGAGACCAAAACAAAAAAAGGAAGAGGTGAAGTGAAGGTGATCTGTAACAGTGAGCACTTTAGACCACTTTTTCACCTGGGAGTTCCAGAACCTTCTCTACAATTTCATCAATAATTTACAATTATTACCTTCTGTGCTTAAACTTGTATAAACAGGCAAGTCATAAAACACAGGTCTGAAAGCATTGATGTGGATGCAGGGTGGATGCAAAGACTCTATATCTGAAAATAAAGTTAATATTTGGAAACAAGTCCTAACATAATGCATGTAATGAATTTTAAAAAATTGGACTTAATTCAATATGTTAAAATGTTTCAGCTCTGGATAAATTTTTTCTTACAGTCATTATCTTTATATAAGCTTCACATAATCAACTAATTAATTAATGGTATCTTCATGAATAAGACTTTAAGTAACTGAATTTATGTACCATTAGTGCTGATTATTTCTATGTATGCACAACAAGGTAAGCATATTACATTATGTTAAAAAAATGCAATAATAATTACATATGTTTACAAATATCTTATATTTAATTAATTATACTGTAGTGTTTTAAACCAGGTTTATTATAATATTTAATGCTACATATTTGTTTACTTGACTAGTAACAATTATTTTACCATTACTAAACAAAATGTATATATATATATATATATATATATATATATATATATATATATATATATATATATATATATATATATATATATATATATATATATATATATATATATATATATATATATATATATATATATATAAGAAAGAGAAATATACTTATAAGAATATTGTGAGATATGAGGGAAGATTTACTTTGTCCGGAATGATCAGGACGTAAAAGGTTGCAAAAAGCAGTCCGTCCCAAGTCACAGCTGCAGGTTAACAAAACTTCTTCATTACATATACCTTGACAGATGTTGATCAGTACTGGCAGCGATCTCTATGGATAAAAATATAATGGTAATCATGGAAGCTCATAATGGCAGGATTACTCTTTTTCAGAAAAGTTATTATTTTTTATGGCCTTTATTTATATGTTTATTTGATTTGTAATCTACACATGTTTTCAAAAAAGATGTCATGGGAATGACAGAAGTCAGATTTGTATTTGTTCTTCGCATCATGAACTACTGAGTCATTTAACCTCTCAAGATGTCACTCTGTGCTGCTGTTTTGTGTTCAACAACATTTCTCTGTGCAAGATAGAACACATGGTGGACAGTATAACTGATGGAGGAAGAATCCGGGAATACCCCAGTAAGAACGACTGGCATCTTTCTCACATAATCACAGATTGAGCACAAGTCTTAAAACCATGCAAAGAAAGCTGTAGAGGCGAGCACTTCAAAACACTTGACACCTAAGCCCCTATCAAAAATGGAGTACCTAACCTGACTAAAATTTAATCATTTTATTTAAAATAAATTGGTTCAAATGAAATACAAATATTTCCAAATTTTAAAAAATAAAATTATTTATCCAACAACATTGAAAAATCTACAGCATACAACATTGATAACGCATTTTGTAAAAAGTAAATAGGATAGAAATAACCTAAGTAACTTTTCTGCCAAATATTACAATGTACCTTCAAGTATATGTACAATGTAACTGTGTGGAAATTCTCTTTGCATTCAATAATCATGGTGGCAATTACAAACATTTTAAGAGCTTCATGCAATCATTACTTGGTGGAGAAACTGATAGATTTATAAAATATATGTCCTGCACTTGAAATTTTAATTAAAATCTAATCTAGAATATACTTGAAAAAAAAAAACTTTAAAACATCATCAGTGTTATCCCTTGAACATTTTTGCAGAATGCACATATAGAGACAGTTTGAACATGATAGTTTCACATTGAAGGACCAAATTGTTCTGTGGTTAGGCAAAACAATGAAACCCACTGTATTTTTGCTTATCTTCTCTGGCACAAATCCATGCATTTCAGTATAGTTAAATGGCATAAAATGAAAATAAATCAATGTATATAAAATGCATTTTGCATATTTCCTTAAAACGAGTAAAGTGACTGCTATATGTCAATCACAGTCATTTACACCAAAATTTATGTTGAAATCAACCAACAATACCTGCCTAGCACAAGTTGCCATAATTGTTACATTAAAAAAATGATTATCAGATTTAAATGAAAACATTGCATTTGCTTGGTACACTATAAAAAAGTCCCTCTAATTTAATAAAATGGATAACACTCATAACTGTGTTTAAAAATGAATTAATTTAACAATGAAATGCAAATGATATTCTAGAAGTAAAACGTACTTTTAGAGTCTTGTTACCATTATCCCATCCTGCCACTGCAAAAACTTTCATTCTATCCAGTTCTTGATAAGCATGTTCATGCTTTATTGTGTGACTATAAATCCATCCTTCATCCTCACCATCTGGTACAATTGATATGTCTCCTCTGATAAAGGTCTGAAAATGTAAAAGTGTCACTTATAAATTTAATTTAACAAAGCATGCCTCATGCATGTAAGTGATAAGTTGATGAATAAGCAAATATTTGGAAACCTAATTATGTGTCCACTGGACAGGGATCCCTTAAACTCAACTGTTTTGAGTAAATATAAAGAAAATAAAATCATGTGATACAATGAAACCACATGTAACATGTTCAGATGAACTGAATTAATGACTGCAACATTTCTGAACAAATAAACCATAGATAAAACATATCTACTTGTGATGGTTCCAATATGGTTGATAATTCTGAATCGTTTATTCCAGTTCCTGAATTTCCAAGTAGAGATATTGTCTCCCTCTTAACATGAGCACGTCTCCTCCTCATAGGAATTTTGTCAAGGTTGTATGGTATAGTGCCATCAAGAGATACAGGATCTCTGTATAACTCTGTTCTACATTTGTACTGCACCGGGTAAAAATGATAGAAATTTATAATGCATATTACTTATCAAAATAGAATCTTCATATACTGACTTGGCTATTATTGACTATCACATTTGCATCTGCTCACAATGCCATGTACTTTATATGAAATTCAACATCTAATTGTATGCTGCAATCTCATAGCATCTTTCATTAAAAGAGTATAATTGTATATGGCTTATGGCCAGAAATGAAAATATACAGCCCACACCTGCATAATGATCACCTGCCTTAAGTATAATCCTTTCATCTTCGGCCAGGGTATGATTTGCCCTTTGGTCCATTTAATTTGCAACTTCATTGACACAGCACATGCCTTATTCAGCTAAATAAATTTCCAAAACGTTGACATTTGCTCAAGACAGAATGTACAGTAATTACTTAATGACTAAAAATGTAACCGTAACAATAGTAAAGTTTTAGTAAATGAGCCAACAGTATTACTGATCAGTGCATCATATTTTGTTTTCAATTATTAAGAATATAAAATTATACATACCAAAATAAATATATTAGAAAGTATCATCTCCAACTAATTTACAAATTATTTTCAGCATCCTGCAGGTCTTTTAGTGCAGGACTTTAACTGTCCTAGCTGACAATACATTCTTTATTGAAAAACCAGCTTTCAAAACAAAGAAACTTTATTTCACTCCTATTTTCTAGCATGTTAAGAACATAATACCCATATATATTCTAAAGTATTTTTAAAAATAAATTCCAAGCAACCACTTTGGAACAATAAAATATATGTTAGAAGGTATTATAAAAAGAATATTCAAGGAAATGACAAAATGCAGTATAAATCATTACTTAAAAAGATACCCTAGACAGACTTGACCTATATACTAATTACACTGCATGAAAAATTAACGTGAAGTAATAAAACAGACTTACCTTGGAACACTTGTCTCCACTAGTAGACATTTTCAGATAACTGACAGAGCAAAAAAATAAAAAAATTCTCATAAAAGTTGTACTTTTCTACTTAATTTTGTCACAAATTTGAGTTTAGAAAAAGAAATATTTGCACACCTAATATAAATTCTAATAACTAAATGCATATATGCCAACACCTGGTGAGGATAAAGGGTAATCCAAGTGGACAAAAGGAGTACTCTGAGCAGATAAAGCTTAATCCACATATAACAATAAAATTCAATGCACATATGTACAAAACGTGTATATTTTCCACAATTTTGGCGTCAGAAAGCATCCGTTTCAACAAAGAACCAAAGTTGTATTCTACAGTACCTGGACGTTTCGGCCCAGTACATTACACTCCACTTCAATGGACGTTTTGCCCAATTCAATAAACGTTTTGCCCCATGGTCGTTTAGGCCCAGGACATTTCGTCCCACATCAATACACATTTAATTTCATACGGTACCTGGATGTTTCGCCCCATGGACGTTTCGGCCCAGGACATTTTGCCCCACTTTAATGGACATTTTGCCCCACATCAATGGACATTTCGCCCCACCTGGTACATGGACATTTTGGCCCAGGACATTTCGCCCCACATCACCGGACATTAAATTTCATACCACATAATTCCTCTTCCTCTCTCTTTTTTCCATTGTTTTAGAAATTGATCAGTACACAATCGTTTCTACTCTGCTGAGTGAAGGTACATGAATATATATATATGTGTGTGTGTACATATGGATGTATGTATGTTGTCGGTTATGTCAAAAATTGTTTCTAAAACGTACAATTTCAAAAAGAACACCATGTTAAATAAATTGATTTGTTTCCTCTCAGCAAGTGTTATTTGGACTTAATTACAGCCAGGTAGCTTCTTTGATCTTCATAGTTAAATAATCTACTAAATGTGGTATCAAGGTAATTAAGCTGCAGTCAGGGCTTTGAGTGATTCATTGAAAATTTCATGGAAAGGAAATTACAATTTAGCACAGATGTTCTGGCCTTTACTAATAACAAAAACCAATGGCATTTAATTATGTGTGACTTTAGTATAACACAATCAAAAAGACTAATATTGATAATGGCTTTTCTATTGTCAAGGGTAAATGAGCGTTGTTCAAAACAATTAACGAAATGTTGAAAATCACTTATAAATCATACATTTTTAGGAAGTTCAATATCTTGAGAAGTAAAAATCTTAATTCCTTTAAGAAAATGTGTAATTCTTTCAAGTTCTAACAGCGCAAAAATGTCACCTCTGTTCATCATAATATTTTAAAATTTTCTTTACAAATAATTATACTTTATTTTACAATTTTAGCAGGTCTATCAAGAACATGACAGTTTGTATAAACTGTTGCGAAAGGTTTTCGCGCTACCCTTATTACCATCAGACGACATACCACCTTCATTTGCAGAGTTAAAAAGAAGAGTTGATCCGGAGGCAGTGAATGTGCTGTCATTCTTAAGATATGTGAAAAAACCTGGATTTATAATGACATATGGACTGTGGCATAATCGTCTGAACAGGAGAGCAAGAATGGGAAATTAGCCTTTCTATCTCCTTTACTTTTATAAGGAAGCCAGAGAAACTGGATCCGTAGTTCATCTGTTGCAAGCGGGGAAGATAAGATGTCATCAAAAGAAACAGACAACAAAAGTTCAGGGACGCCTTATCAAGGTATGGGAGAAATATGGAATCCACCAAATCAGCACGAACACTTTGCTTAAATGCTGTGCTAGATTGTATGACCCATGTTAGACAGAGCAAAAGTAAAGGTGGACCAGAAAACATGAACTCCATTATAGCAAATGACCATCACTGAAATGAATTTTAAAAATTGAGAAATCATAGATAGTTATTGTTTAGAATTATAATGTTGCACATAATAATTTGACACCGTGTCATGAGATGTAATTTTTATTTTTGATGTGTGTTGATTTAAATATGCAAATACATGCCTAATTTTTTCGAAAATAAATATTTGAAACCGTTTTTTTATCTCTTTATTGTTAATTACAAATTTTCATTCCTCACCCTTCATTCATCTCGAAGACTGAAAGTAAAGAGTCACTCGAGTGTGTAAAAGATCGAGACAATGAAACACTATTTTGGGGATAACCAATATTAAACGGTAAATTTTCAAAATAGAAACAAAATGCATCCCGAATTCGACCAATGCTTGCCATTTGAAAAGAGGCAATTAAACTGAAGTACGATCATTCTTTCTTGATACAAAATGAATTTTTTTTACCCAAAAAAATACTTGAACCAAAGTTTATAGAAATGATGTATCGTTGCGTAGAATTACCTCATGCGCAGAATTGGCTGATATGGTATTCTAGTTACATTCATTTTGTAAATTTTTTTTCTTCAATTGTTTGTTTTCCTCCAAATAATCAACGGGACATGCTTGTCGCATACTTTCGTGCAAAGAAATACTTGATAATTGCCATCGATTGTGTCCGTGTTTAGTTGATGTGCAAGGAACAATAAGTCTTTAATCATCCTAGTTTTTATAGGTTTCAGAAAAGTAATGAATTTAATTCCTCAATATACACGATCTTGATATTTACTTTAAAGAAATTACAAACCCCTCTGTTAACGCCATCTACCATTATCGATCAAATAACTTTCATCATTATCGTACCAAAAATCGATAAAAATGACACTGTTTCTAAATATTTTTAATAATCAAAGTAAAATGAAGACAATGGTGTAATGCTGATGAATTTTAAAAATGTCCAATATTTACATTTATGTGGGGCGAAATGTCCTGGGCCGAAACGTCCATTGAAGTGGGGCGAAACGTCCATAATCCATTTCATACAGTCAATAACGCCCCTGCACTTATAAAATTCGTTTCCACAATTACAGTCAATAACGCCCCCCCCCCCCAAAAAAAAAAAAAAAAAAAAGTTACCTTAGTATTGAAGTTGAATTTACAAGTGAAGTTAGCAAAGGAATCTGGGAATATTTTTTTTCAGCGTCAAATCTATAAGCGGCTTTGCCAGTCAACTTCCTGCGAAAGAGCCAATGAGAATCCGGTGCTTTGTCCGGTGCTTGTATAGGAATTTGTTAAATATTATACAGTATGCCGTTCACATGTAGCATCAAAATCCACCTAGTCACATTATCCTGACATCAGGCTGCCCAATAGAAACGTTAATTTTTTAATGCAGAGCGCCAGTGCCACAATACTAGGCATCACCATACACCACCATACTACAAACAACATAGCGATATGATTTAAATTCTTAAAGCTATAAGTCTCTATCGCACACAATATGAATATCTATTTAAAAATAAATAATCAGTAAATAATTACACACAGTATCCCCATCGTTGCTATCAAATATGGCATATATACATGTCCACCTATGGTAGGAATGATAAAATATCAATTTTATTCAGAAAAGCCGTTGCACCAATTTGGTTTATGATTTAGTTCAAGGTTACAAGTTGCAGTTTGCTGTCTGAGAATCCAATTACTCCACATAAAAATCTGTCTGGCAATTCTGAAACATTTCTTTTGAACTTTTTTATATTTTGCATATGTATGTATGTATGTATGTATGTATGTATGTATGTATGTATGTATGTATGTATGTATGTATGTATGTATGTATGTATGTATGTATGTGTGTGTGTGTGTGTGTGTGTGTGTGTGTGTGTGTGTGTATGTATGTATGTATGTATGTATGTATGTATGTATGTATGTATGTATGTATGTATGTATGTATGTATGTATGTATGTATGTATGTATGTATGTATGTATGTATGTATGTATGTATGTATGTATGTATGTATGTATGTATGTATGTATGTATGTATGTATGTATGTATGTATGTATGTATGTATGTATGTATGTATGTATGTATGTATGTATGTATGTATGTATGTATGTACAACCTCCTTATAAGATTACATTCGCATTTTTTTTCAGAGTATTCTTCGCACATATCTTTACCATACCATACCAAGTTATCATATCGGTTTCTCGCTATGGCCGTTAATTTAGTGAGTCTTATTTATTTTGAATAAATTTTTCTAATATGATGAGCACATGAAATCTTATTTGTATGATCAACTAGTTATTTCCATATGATAGGAGGTCAGGCAGCTATCTAAAGTTTACGATTGTGTCATCGTAGTACTGGGACGATCAAGATACGATTCGTTAGACAAGTCAAACGAGTCCTCTTGAAGTAAATAATCTATCGGATATTTCTTGTTTTGTCTTGACTCTTGAGAAATTATTTCGAATATTTATTTATCTTGAAAGAATCAATAGGAGTATCAGTCACTGTAGGAATATTTTAGATATATACATTAATTGGGCATGCACAGGAGTATTGAGTCTCAACCAAAAAATAAAGAAGATTTAAAATTAGTTACATTTTTTCCACACGCACATGTTGGCTGACTCAATCCCACAATTAGTATATGTCCATATATGCTTCCAAGCGTGCATGATAATTCCAAGTTATATCAGTAGTATTAGGAAACAAGGGTTTTAGCCCCCCACCCCCCACCCACCCCCACCCCACCCCCACCCAGCCCTCACCCCAAACCCTTGTTTCCTACTACTACTACTACTACTACTACTACTACTACTACTACTACTACTACTACTACTACTACTGACAGGTATTTTGTAACCAGACAAAACAACAGGTGTTGGAATGCTATGATTCATCTAGATAAGCTCTGTCATGCAGAAGTGACAAATTTGTTAGAACAACGCATGCGTGGAATACCATTATTCTAAAGACGGCAAATGGGTTTTATAATCAGTCTACCACAAGTTTTTTATCAGATAACAGGATGAAAATTAAACTGTGCATTAGAACGTTTAAGTTAACAAGGCGGAAATTAAACTACGCATTAGAGGAAGGTAATTGATATTATATCTTAAGTTTAGATAAAATTATACGCTACTCATATTTTTTTGATAATTTGTTTTCATATTTGCTAACCCTCATTGGTAGAATGTCTGTTAACATATTGTCAATAATACGAAATTCACGTAATAAGTCATCCATATTATATTTGACTCCTCGTAGGTAAGACCGGATCTGATCAAGTAGTTTTTTGTAAGATTTTAAAGATGTTAAGCAGCTATGCTTTTTTATTAAAAGTCTTGGTTCTACTTTTTTACACGCCGCTGTAAGTGAAACACCAATACCGGATATGATTAACAAAAAAGGATTTAATGATACCCCACTTGAAATTATACCAGAACTGGTCATTAGCAAGGGTAGATATGATATTACTCGAAGGATCTTGTAGTATTTGTAACATTTTTTTAACACACCAAAGTTTTTTATGATAATATTTGTAATATTGTATTAATGCGTCCACATCCTGTACTGGAATATCTTTTGAAATGTGATTGAAATCAACTATATTTCTTTTCATTATAATATTTGTTTACATAATCCCTAGGCTTAATTATTATGATGTTTCAGCTACAAATTCCAAACACCAATTATAAGAGACATTTGTTAAAGTTTTATCGACTGGTTCAAGTAAAAATTCTTCTTCAGAATTTTTATCTATTATTATAGATAATACTCCAGACGAACCATCATTTGATTTTTTGTTTGCTTCTATTAAAGTTAATGCTCCAGATTCATCAATTGAAATACGCAATGAATTGATAGATATTTTAAAATTTACAATGCTAAGCACTGAAAATCTATACACACCAGTAACTTTTTCAGTGTGTTTGATAGAATTATTATTTTGCTTTGCCCATGTACCAAACCCAGAAGCAACAGTATACACAACATTTTTAATCTGTTTGTGAGGAATTTTAATCATACTCGTTTTCTCAACAATACTAGGAATTCCACTAATAATATCATTGAGTTTTGTGTTAATATCATTGAGTTTTGTATTAATATTAGCGAGTGTAATGTCAACATTGGATAGATTTCCAAAAAATTCGTTTTTAAGTGTGTTTATGTTTCTACGAAAACTTAAAAACGTATTCACGAGACCAAGAAACTCAGTTTTGAGCGCTGTTATTTCATTATTGATTGGAACGTCCTGATCATCGACGTATTTTTTGTTTACAGCGTCTCCATCTATAGTTGGATATCCAAGATCTGTAATCTTATTCTGGTTCATAACAATATTCCCACTAAATAAATCACCAGCTTTTTTAACAAAATCATCCACTGACCTATCAGAATCTCGTATCTTACCTCGATTGTTAAATGTCACAATATTACCAGTAACCGCATTAGGTATTCGTACAAGTACATCTGACAGTTTTACATCACTAGTTTTTAATCGTCCTTCTTTGTCCTGGAAAATGACGACTTCATCTGGATCTACACTGGTAAGATTTAGTAAATTATTGATTTCATTTTTGAGCTGATCAACAGTTGCATATTTGGATAAGTCACCTTGGTAACCTTCCGTGGATAAATCTCCTGATAGTGTTCCAAATTTTGTATAGTAGCTCATTATTTACTGTCCTAGATAAAATTATCAACACTAGTTTAATATTATATAAAATGGCAAAATCGTCGATATTAAACTTTGGTACAGAGAGACTGGTGAAGCACAAACATAACAATGAACTTCCTGATTGTCATTATCTTATTGTTGGGCGAACTGGATCGGGAAAAACAAATTTGCTTATGAACTTGCTTCTTGGTGATAATTTTAACTATGACAGAATTTATATTTACACAATCAATCCACAGCAAGATAAGTATGAGTTATTAAGCCAGTATAATGACAAACTTCGTGATGAACTTAAGGCTGGTGAAGATTTTTTTATAATTAAGCAGCCAGAAGATCTTAGTCCAATTAATCAACTTGATGCAGATGAACATAAGATAGTAGTTTTTGACGATATTCCTCTAAATAACATGGAGATGAATAAAATAAGATCATATTTCTCACTGTCACGTAATAAACAGTGTAATTCTTTTTATCTCGCTCAAGGATTTTATAATGTTGACAGATTTATTCGGCGAAATACGGGTTGTTTTATATTATTTCCAGGACTGGACAATGTTGACGTTAGAAATATTGCAAGCGAGCAATGCGGTGACGTGACAAAAGATAAGTTTATTGAACTTTACCGTAATGCTACAAAAGATAAATTCAACTTTTTCTTATTTGATAAACTTACGCATGATTCAACTAAAATGTTTCTCTGTTGTATTGATATTTACTTACAGTAAGGGGTTTCAATTTTATAAAATTTATAATAATATTAATGAACAAACGAGAAAGATACAGACAACATATAGAAGATCTAAAAAAACTTGCTCAATCTCAGGCATTACTTAAACAAAAAGTATAACAAGCACGACGTGGGCATGTAACCGCTACAGAAGCAACAGCTACAATTTTCAAGCCGGTTACTGAAGCACTATTAGGTAAACAACCTGAAACTAAACCACTGTCAGAAGAAGAACTTAAACAACTGCGGGAAAAAGGCTTGGTTGGAATTGTTAAAGAACAACAGGAAGCAGCTGCTGCAAAACATGTTACTAGATCTGATGAAGAAAAAAGAAAACTAATTGAGGCACTTACAGCAAATATAGCTGATCCTGTGGCTAGACAAGCTGAAACAGATCGATTGATAAACAATCCGCTGGAACTTGAGCGAAGATTAGCAGAGTTAACAACGCAAGGAATAACAAATATTATAAAAATGTATCGGGAGACATAAAAGATATCAGAGAGGAGCAACAAAGAGATGGTGATGTTACTGTAAAGTATATGGAGGTTGGAGATCAAAGACTTCATTTTATAAGAAGAACAAATGATGAGATAAAAGGTAATGAATATGATGATTTTTTAAAGAAAGAAAATATAATAGATATTAATAATGTAAGCAGGTGGACTGAGGCAGAATATCAAACATTAATCGATAGATTAGATGTAATATTTAAGGACGGAGTTACTGCTAAAGATGAAATAAACACGGTTACTGAGATTGAAGATATGCATCTACTTTATGATAGAATGAGAAATGGTGTCATTGCTTTAGTGTTTAAAAAAACAGCAGAAAATAGTGAGCAAAACCTTTCGGTAAAGGGTGGAGTTTTAAAAGGAAATTTGATACACTTGATAAAACTCGTGTAGAGAAAAGTAGATAAGAAAAAACAGGAACTGGTGTAAAAATATTTACTTCAACTACTGAAATGATAGGTAGATTAATGGTATTAATATCATCAAAAGAAATTGGGAATGTTAGTGTTGAACTTGATAATGAAATCATTGACATACTTGATCATCTAAGATCGAGTGAATTATTAACATCTGACGAATATGAAACTTTACACAGCGACTTAATCGAGGCGACTTAATTTTGTAAAATGATATAATATAAAAAATGTCAACAACATTATTGCTAGACTCTAGTGAATCTGCGAAAGATAGCGCAAATTGTTCAGTACATTATATTCCTCCTATACAATTAGATCCTGCAAAACAATATGAGATTTGATTAATTTCTTGTACTTGCTGGAATGCTATGCCTAACGTGAAAACTGATGTTAACGATGAAATGCAGTTTACTAAGATTACAACATCTCCAATATCTACAACAAAAAAAAAATAAAAATTCCACAGGGAGCTTATAATATTACTGATCTAAACAGGACAATCAAAGAGCTCATAACAAAAGCTGGCGGTGTGGCTGATAATTTTGAATTGGCAGCAAATTATAACACATTGCGAGCTAGGATAACTTTGAAAAATATAGTAATCAGTCTTGAACCAAGAGAAAGAAGTATTGCACAACTGTTAGGATTTACTGAAAAAACTTACACTGCACTTGATCAGGCTCTTACGTATGACAGTGAACTGCCAGTAAATATAACAGAAGTAAATACGATATTAGTAAATTTCTCTATTGCTTCTGGCTCTTATACATCAAAAGGCAGCAAAGGTCAAACGATTTACAGTTTATCACCAGAAGTTCCGCCAGGTTCTCTCATGCAAATAACTCCACGACATATTATCTATTATCCTTTAAACGTTGAAGATCAAATATCAAGTATAATAATGCAGTTGACAGATCAATTTGGAGAACAGTTACATGTTATTAATAAAGTTGTAGCTTATTATTTACATCTACGCGAGCAAAAGTAAAAATTATGCAACATCAAATATAATGAAACAAAGAAAAAAAGTTTATCGAAGAAAAATAATAGGAGGATTTTTTGGAAATATTTTTACTAAAGTTATTGAAAATATTCCGGGTATAGCGCGTAAAGTTGCACCAATTACTGTTGACGCGGGTAAAACGTTTGCGACTGGAGCTGCATCTGCCTCTGGGACTCCGGTGGGACAAAAAATAGCTGATAAAATAAAAGGTGATCTACCAACTGCATCTGAAATAAAACAAGCTATCTCAGAAATCGCTCCAACAAAAGAAACCCAGCGAGCTATGATAACAACAACAAAAAAATTATTATCACCAAAGGGCGAGCAGATCATACAAAAGATGATATCTAAATAAACAGTGCCGCAATAAAATTTTATATAATCTAATAAAATAAAATGTCTGTTAAAATTATCTCGAGTTAACAGAAACTTATGACATTGATAACGATGTGACAGAATTTGAGTATGTTGAGTATCTTGATGAGAATTCTAACGAACCAAATAAAGCTGGTATCAGAACCTTTAACACCAGAGACGAAGATGTATTTCTACTACCACATAAGGCTATGTTAGAAGTTCGTGGTCAGATTATGACAGTAGCCAATCCACCTGCTGTAATTGCAGTTGGAGCAGAAATAGCTCTTATAAACAACGGCTGGAGTTTATTTAAAAGTTCTAGATATCAACAGGCCAATCAAACTATAGAAGATATTTCAGGTAATCTACAAGTTGCAAGTACAATTTTAAATATTATTTCGTTTTCCGACGATTACTCGAGATCAACTGCAACGAATATGATGTAGTTTAAAGATACTGGACGGGGTATAGCTGAATCAACGGAATTTTTAAAGAGAGGTACACGGAGCTAATGCAGATGAAAATGCTGGAATTGTTAGAAATTTTCTCATTGCTAATGCTGCTGCTCTAGATATTGTCGCACCTGCTGCAGATGCTAATGCAAACGCCACTAGAGTTTCTCTTACAGCAGCTTTAAATAATCTAAATATAACACCACCAGCTGCAGATGCAAACGGTACTGCGATGTTAAATTTACTTCTTAACACACTTGACGTGAGAAATCCACGCTATAACGAAGGTTTTGCTAGGCGAAGAAAACTTACAGCAGGATCACGTCAAATTACAATGATGCTTCCGCTAAGAATGATTTTCGGCTTTTCTCGCGATTATGATAAAGTATTTCGCGGAGTAAAACATACGCTTATTTTAGATCGAGCAGAACAAAACGACTGCTTGTTTAGATCTGGAGGGGCTGATGTACAGATTATCATAAACAAACTTGCTTTGTGGATGCCACGTATAACACCATCAATCACTGAAATGTCAGAACTAAATAGCACACTTGAAAGCATACAAACATAATTTACTTTAAGCAGCATAAGATATATCAAATAGCGGTTCCAAATACTACTGACTACACGTGGAGGGTTACAACAACATCAAGCAAACAACTGCCGAGACATATATTTGTTGTATTTCAACAGCAAGCCCGACGAGGAAACCAACAACAAAATAATGCAATATTTGACCACGCTGATGTCAGACGAATATACGCTAGATTAAATTCAAAGCAATATTCAGAACGAGCTATCGAGTGCAATTTTGCTGATGACGCTAATAAAAATATTTCTCGACCGTATATGTACCTGCTTGACGCAATGCAAAAATATCAGGATGTTGAAGATGGAACTCAAATATCAGCAGAGGAATTTCGTACGCTTTATCCTATATTTTATTTTGATGTTAGTAAACATAACGAGCGAGCTGTAGACAGAACAGCGGATATTGAAATTACCTGGACACTTGGAGCGGTTCCAGTTGCGCCGTTGTACGTATACGCATTAGTAAATAATGATAGATTTATCACGGTAGATTCTATTGGTGGTAAAATGACAGTTCAAGTTTAATCTACAGTTGTTATATAAAATGACAAAATATACTATAGAAGAAGTATATTTGACCGATGGTCAATTTAACAAATTAGTAGCTGCTATTGCAAAGCGAGAACAGGTATCATTAAAAATTAATGCTAATATTTCTGATGGTGTTTTAACAAAATTAATGCTAACAAAAATCAGGTAAAAAAGTATGATCGTAAAAAACTTTTGTTTTAAATTTGAGTGTTGCACAAATAACTGCGATGGCAAACGATATTGTTGTCAAAGGTGGTTTTCTTGGTCCAGCATTATCAGTATTAACTAGTACAATAATACCTAAAGTTTTGCCGGTGTTCGGAACATTAGGACTAGCAGCAATGTCAGGATCAGTCTCTGGTGCAACGAAGAAATCTGTTGAGGGTAATGGTATCATTCGTGGAAGTGGAATAAAAAATTGTAAATTTTATGTAAATGATATATTATAATGCCACAACGGAAAAAGAAATAACCAACAACAAAATCGCCAGAAAAAAAACCAAAAAAAGAAAACATCAACAAAACGCAAGCAAGCAAAACAAGGAGGAATTATTCCGTTCGCTCCACTTTTGGCGGTACTAGCGCGAAGTCTGCTGTCAAATCTTTTAGGAATCGGACGTGGTCTAACAGTACCAAGAACACGACCACCCCGTTGAGTAATTTTGATATCATTGATAAGTTAAAAGCGGTTCCTGGATTTCATGGAGTTTATTCTAAAGATGAACTCGCAGCAATAAAATCACCATCAGCTGTAAGTTCGTGTGTTATTAATATACAAGATTTTAATGACGGATCCGGCACACATTGGGTAGCAGTTTATAACAATAATTATTTCGACTCGTTTGGATTTCCTCCAAGCGATGTAATAAAAAAGTATATGAATAAAAAATTTAACAAGATATATTATTCGTCAAATCAACTCCAACCTGTTGGAACGTCTGCTTGCTGTTATTATTGTATAATGTTTATCTAACAGATGAGCATAAATCTCAATTTTTTAAAATTTATTTTACAGTTTGACAAGCAACCTTCTCACGCTAATGATGAGATTGCAATTAATTTTATCTAAACTTAAAAATATAATAATGTCAACATACTGTCTCAAGTGTAGAACTAAAACAGAAAATATTGATGAAACAACAGAAAAAACAAAAAACAACAGGATAATATTAAAAAGTTTTTGTGCTGTCTGCGGAAAAAGAAAAAAATTGTTTTTAAAGAAAGTGTCCCCAGCGACGTCGTCAGCGAAAAATTCGCCGGCGAAAAATTCGCTAGGATCTGGTTATCCTGATATTATTTTAGTCGACGACTAAAAATATAGAATGATATGCAACTGTGATTCTGACAGAGATTTGTGTCTTGAGCAAAATAAAATTGTCGCATACTGTCAATGTTGTAACAACAGAGAAATAATAAGGTCAGGTATAGATATACATAAAATTATTGGAAAATTGCCAAAACGAAAAGGTGGTTGGACATTGCCAGGTCATCGGTATACAGGATCTTACAATCCGCTAGATCAACAACTAGATGAAAACGACAATCCATTGCCAGGTCAAGAGCCTTACAATCAAGTGGATGCAATAGCAATGCGTCATGATATCTGTTATCGTGATCATGAAAACTCAAAATCAGATTGTGATAAAGTAATGTTAGACGAATTACGTGATATGGAGCCAACAAATCTACGAGAACGTTTTGATAGAAGATTTGTTCAGGGAATAATTGGAGCAAAATATAAACTTGGACTCGAGAAAAAAGTATACGATGATCTTGCAGTCGAACTACACAGACCTAAAAAAAAGTTCCCACGACGTAAAGTTGTCGCTAATGGTGTAGATGATATCTGGGCAATAGATTTGGTGGATGTGTCGAATCTGGCTCAGTTTAACGTTGGCGCTGATGGTGCTCCAAAAAGATATTTGTTTAATGTTATAGATGTTTTTAGCAAATACGCTTTCAGTGTACCTGTTTCGGATAAGACAGGAACTTCAATGACTGATGCGCTAAGACAAATAATAACGAGTACAGAAAGAAAACCAAATAAAATCTGGACTGATCACGGATCTGAGTTTTTTAACAAAAAGTTTGAACAGTTTCTAGAACAAAATAATATAAAAAATATGTTACAGGAAACGAGGGTAAAAGCGTTTTTGTTGAGAGATTTAATCGCACGCTGAACGAAAAATTACACAAACATATGACAGCTAAAAACACCAACAGGTACATCGATGACCTTTCTCAAATCGTAGTTGAATATAATAACACGAAACATCGAACCATTAAAATGTCACCTAATAATGCTATTAAAAATCCGATATTAGCAAATGTTAACATTTACCGCAGACATAAATTTAAGGTTGGTGATAAAGTTAGAATATCTTTGATAAAAAAGATATTTGCAAAAGGATTTACTCCAAACTGGAGCGAAGAAGTATTTGTAGTTAAGGTACTTTTCACAATACTTGTAACATACGCTTTAAAAGATCTGGCAGGGGAACCGATCGTAGGTAGTTTTTATGAACAAGAACTACAAAAAACTGAGCAGGATGTTTTTGTTATTGAAAAAGTGATTAGGAAAAAAGGAAATAAAAGTTTAGTCAAATGGCGTGGGTATAGCCATAAATTTAACAGTTGGATCCCAACCAAACAAATTATGATATAATGCTATTATTAATTTCCTCATACTTTTGTTTTACAGATTGACATTTTACTGGTTTACATAATGATATTAGATATTGTCTGCGATCGTCAGAGATCGTCATTAGATTAAAAATTTTGACAAATATGAAATCGAATTTGATATTTTTCTGTCGGCCTGGAATTCTTATGTTTAAGAAAGGTCTGATTAGCTGCCAAAACAGTTGTTGTTCGGCAACGGTAAAATTAAATTTCATTATTTTTTCTGTAATGTGATACTTGACATTATATCGTTTAGTTGTTGATCTGCTGTAATTAGATCTGTCAGCAACAGTGACTATTTCACCATCATCATCAGTTTTGTTGTTATACAAAATATCATCTTCACTATAACCAAACGATTTGTCTATGAAATCTTTAGAAAATGTAATACTATGTATGACCTTATCGCAGGCGACCTTATCGCTGGTTACCTTATCACTAGTATCTTCTTCGTATAATTCAGCGAGTAGTTTCATCAAGTCCATTATTATAATATACTTTTATCTAATTTGTTATTATAAGATAACTGACGAGATAAAATATCACCAAAAAGTTAAGATATTAAATTACAACGAACTAGCCGAAGCGGTAAGAAAATGTTTGTTGGGTTATAGTGCATATTCTGTTGACGTTATTGTAATGCAAGGTGATTCTCATAAAATATTGCTAACAGCAGCAGAAAAAAATAAAATTAATGAAAGTGCAATAACGACGTTAAAATTTGATCACGATTATGTTATAGCATTTGCTCATCATTGTTTGACTAAAACCGAGCTATCAAATATCATATCTAAAACCAATCCTGGCATTGTATTCGCTTGAAAAAGCTGATTTTGTTACTCCATCAGCTACAAATTTTACTGACATAGACTTTATCTTATAATATTTCGCCGCAGCTGTAATCGATTTGAATTTGATCTCCTCGTCCGTTTCGAGGTTTTTTGAAATAACAGGTTTTATTGGACATCTAAAATTAATACCATTACTATTTTTTTCTTTTCTCACATTTTCCTGTTGGGTCACTAGCTCCAGATTTTCCAATCGATTGTCTGTTCCTACGTTATTGATGTGACTAATAACCAGACTATTGGGTATAGATCCGTGGAACACCTCGTAAACAAACCTATGACCAGTATAACAAAAATTACCTGTCGATGTTCCTCTAACAATTACCCTGATATATCCCATATTGTTCATAGTACCAACAACTTTTTTAGTTTTTCTGTTTCTAATAATACCGCGATCGTTAGCCTCGTATAAATCAAAGACCGGATGCGGCTGAAACTCATCTTGTAAGGATAAGTTTTTAATGTTGTCATCAGTGACTTTACTGTTCACGTGATACACACGCTGTCCTTCTGGAATGTCATCGCAAAACAACGTGTAAATAAAATCTTTTCTAAGCATTGCAATCCTCTCGGCATTATCTCCCTTGACACTAATATTATAACCCGCTCGAGTCAATTTGCCAACAGTTATTCCAGTTTTAAGGTTAATAACCACACCTAATGTATTTCCAGCGTATAAGTTATATTTTGGGTGAATATAATATATCTGTTGCTCACGTGCGCTTGTCAGATTTGCTGTCATTATACTATAGACGATTTTTTTTATCTCTAATTGATTTTTAGCGCATGCGCAGTGTGAGGTAAATTATCAATTAAATATTATATTATAGTATAATAATGTTAAAATTGCGTGATATAGCTAAGAGAAGCCTTATGGGAGAACTTAATAAAATAGCGACTGCTTTTGCAGGTTTTGACAATAGTTATCAGTTTGATAATCAAAATGTTTTAGTAAATTTTACTGCAACAAATCTTTACCACCTACTACAGACAACTGTAAAACGTGAGCTCGAAAAACACAAAAGTATCAGATTATTTGTGCAATATCATGTTATATTTTCAAAGTTAGTTGTAACGGAAGGATCAACTAACAAGGAAATTGCAGATCCTTATATGAACGCAAAATCAAGACGTGTTTTGCTTGGGACTAATCTGTTACCACTATCTGATGAAATACACCAAGAAATCTGGAAAAAATAGAGGAATTCGCTGAATTAGGTTCGGGTTGGAAGTTTGAAATGATTAAGGAAATATTGTTTCACACGATGAAATATAACGCATTACGAGGTAGTTCGTACATCGACCTGCCACCAAAAATAAAAAGTAAAAGATGTATAAACATCAAAAACGTAGATAACAAATGTTTCCAATGGGATGTTATTTCCGCACTATTTCCAGCAGAAAAACACGCTGATTGCGTTAAAAAGTATTTTAGTCACGTGTCAAGATTAAATTTTATATATATAAACTTTCCAGTGGCAGAAAATCAAATACCAAAATTTGAAAAGCAAAAAAATGTTTCAATTAACGTTTTCGGATTAGATGAAAAAGAGGATGTATATCCGAGATATATTTCAGAAAAAGCCTCACAATCGACTATCAATCTACTGTTTTATAAAAATCATTACGTTTGGATTAAAAACTTTAACGGACTAGTTGGCAAACAGTACAATAAGAATAAGAACACAAAGTTCTTTTGTTACCGCTGCTTGCATGGCTGTACAAACAATGAAACATTACAAAAGCATTTGCAGTACTGTAGTGATGTACAAAGAATAACAATGCCATCTAAAAAAGATAGTGTGTTACAGTTTGTCCATCATAATTACAAACTAAAAATTCCTTTCGTTATATACGCTGATTTTGAGTGTTTACTTCAACCTGTACTTGGTGTAAAAAAAAATCATAATCAATCGAGTACAAGAAAAATTCAAAATCATGTTCCGTGTGGAGTAGCGTATAAGGTAGTTTGTTGTACTGATTCTAGATTATCTAAACCAATCCAATACTATCGTGGTAAAAATCCAGCTGTCTGGCTTCTCAAGCAGTTGATTAATGAAGTTGATAATATTACTTATCGTTTGAAAAGAGTAACGCCAATGTTAAAATTAACACCTCAACAAGAATCCGCTCACGAGCAATCAGAAATTTGTCATATTTATGAAAAAGCTTTTGATCCTGACAACGTTAGGACTGACAACGTTAGTAACAAAAAAGTACATGACCATTCCCATTTGACCGGACAGTACCGTGGAGCGGCTCATAATCAGTGTAATTTAAAATTTCATGCTCCAGATTTTATTCCGGTTATTCTTCACAATTTTCGAGGATATGATAGCCATATTATAGTAGAAGCTTTTGGTGATCCCGATCTAAAAGCTCGTCTAAAACTCGATAACGTCATCAAATGCATTCCAAATAATTTTGAAAAGTACATGTCAGTTACGCTAGGTAAATTGCGTTTTATTGACAGCCTGCAGTTTATGGCAGCATCGTTAGATGAGCTAGTGAAAGGTTGTAGTAAATTTGATAACCTAAGAGACTGTTTTGGAGATAAATTTAATCTACTAGCTAAAAAAGCGGTATTTCCGTACGAATACCTCGACGATTGGAGTAAATTTGATGAAACATCTTTACCTGACAAAAATAAATTTTACTCGCAACTTAAAAATGAAAATATAACCGATGACGAGTACAGGCATGCACAAGATATCTGGAAAGAGTTTGATTGTGAGACGTTTGGTGATTATCATGATTTATACCTGAAAACTGACGTGTTATTATTAGCAGATGTTTTTGAAAGTTTTCGAGAAGTGAGTTATAATAATTACGGACTAGATCCTTGTTGGTATTACTCTGCCCCTGGGCTGTCATGGGATGCTCTGCTAAAGTTTAGTAAGGTAAGGTTAGAATTACTGACAGACGTTGATATGTTCAATTTTATTGAAAAAGGTATCAGAGGTGGTATTAGCGTGATAACAAAAAAATATGCTGAAGCAAACAACAGATATATGAAACAGTATAATCCTGAGCTCCCTTCGAATTATATAGTTTATCTGGATTGTAATAATCTTTACGGTGGTTCGATGGCAGAACCAATGCCTATTGGTGGATTTCACTGGATCACGGCTGATCAATTTCTATCGGAGACAGAAAAAAAGATACCTGACGATGTTTCATATTTCGCTGAAGTTGATCTTGATTATCTAAATTCGCTACACAAATTACATAACGATTATCCTTTCTGCGCGGAATCGATGGTTATAGATTATAGTTTGTTATCAAAAGAACAACAAGCGTTAGCATTACCAAGGCAACATTCCATGGTCAAGAAACTAGTACCAAATTTACTCGATAAGAAAAATTATGTCTTGCATTACAAAGCTTTAAAACAAGCAGTCGATGCTAGTCTTGTGTTGAGAAAAATTCATCGTGTACTAAAATTTAATCAGTCGCCGTGGATGAGAGGTTACATTAACTCAAACACTTCAAGAAGAGCTGTAGCGAAAACAGAGTTTAAGAAAAACTTCTTTAAACTGATGAACATTTCCGTTTTTGGTAAGACGATGGAGAATAATAGGAAACGCGTAAATATCGAACTAGTTAATGATGTCAATCGCAGAAACAAACTTGTGTCAGACGATGATTTTGTGAGCATGAAAATTTTTAAGGAAAATCTTGTTGCAATACAAAGAAGAAAAACAAATCTAAAACTAAACAATGCGATCTATGTTGGAGCTGCAGTGTTAGATTTATCAAAGTGGCTGATGTACGATTTTCATTATAATTTTGCTACAATTCAGTGGCCGGCCAGTAGATTATTGTTTACTGATACTGATTCACTCAAATATTAAATCGAATGTGAGGACATCTATCAGGACATGTACAATAATCGACATCTGTTTGATCTTTCTGATTACCCACATGACAGTAAATTTCATGACGACACAAATAAAAAGGTTATTGGTAAGTTCAAAGATGAAATGAACTCGAGCGCTATCAAATACTTTATCGGATTACGCAGCAAAATGAATGCCGTATTATTGGACAATAATAAAATAACAAAAAAAGCCAAAGGTCTGCCTCGTAATTTTGTTAAAAAGTGTATGAAATTTGATGACTACACGTAAGCGCTTGATGGCGTTGTTAGTTTTATGAGAGCTATGGCAATTCGAGCGAAACGTCATAAGCTTGAAACAGATGTCATTATCAAACGTGGGTTGTGTAATTTTGATGACAAACGTTATTGCGAAAATGGGGTAGATACATTTGCCCTTGCGTATTGCCGTGATGATAGATCTATACTCAACATTATCTTTTCCAACTGAAATTTTATCTAAACTTATAAAATAATGTTTGAAAATTTTACAATGACAAATAGCTACAAAAGTAACATCAAATATCTAATGATGGACGGTAAACAACTGACAGTTGAATTGAATAATGAAACATCAGGTATATGTTTTAATGGAACACGTGACAAGTTAAAACTTTCGCTCATCAGATCTGATAATAGCGTATATTTCAATTATATCGAACAATTGTATCAAAAGTTGCTAGCGGAATTTAAAAACTTTCACAGCCCCATTAACCAACAAAAATATACTAAACTTACAATTGATCTCGAGCAGTCAAAGGTGTATTTTATCGACAAAAAATATCCTCTAAACAAACCAGAAATGAAAGATTTTTTTGAGTCCCGTCGCTGTGTGAGCGGTAAAGTAAAATTTAGTATCTATAGTCGTGATAGTGAAGTATTTTTAATATTAACAGTTGAAACATTAATCATTGGTAACGAGATATAAAATAATATCATTTCCATTCTAATGCATAGTTTAATTTCCACCTTGTTAACTGAAACGTTCTAATGCACAGTTTAATTTTCATTATGTTATCTGATAAAAAAAACTTGTGGTAGACTGATTATAAAACCCATTTGCCGTCTTTAGAATAATCGTATTCCACGCATGTGCTGTTCTAAGAAATTCGTCACCTCTGTATGACAGAGCTTACTTGGATGAATTATAGCATTCCAACACCTGTTGTTTTGTCTGGTTATAAAATACCTGTCCGTAGTAGTAGTAGTAGTAGTAGGAAACAAGGGTTTGGGGGTGGGGTGGGGGGTGGGGGTGGGTGGGCTAAAATCCTTATTTCCTATTACTACTATATCATATTAAAGGTATAAGAATTCGTGGTAGATGTTGTTGTTGTTGGGCTTAACGCCATTTTTCAGCACAAGATAGGCTATTCATGGCGGCCAGTATTAATGGTGGAGGAAGAAACCGGGAAATCACCGGAAAGAACCACCGACCCACGAGAAGCTACTGGCAAGCTTTCTCACATATCTACATTAGCCGAATCCTAGACTCGAACACACGCAGAGGTGAGATGGCAGTGATCCGTAACGGACAGCGCTTTAGACCACTCGGCCACTCGGGGCCCCCGTGGTAGATGTATGTATGTATGTATGTATGTATGTATGTATGTATGTATGTATGTATGTATGTATGTATGTATGTATGTATGTATGTATGTATGTATGTATGTATGTATGTATGTATGTATGTATGTATGTATGTATGTATGTGTGTGCGTGCGTGCGTGCATGCATGTATTTATGCATGTATTAACATGCCTTCATGAGTGAATTCGTAAGTATGCGTGCGTACGTGCTTCGACGGATCTATTGATGCATAAATAGATGTGTCTGACGATTTCCTTGTAAAAAAAACATGTTATATATAATATTTAATACCACTATACACAAATAATATATTTTGGAGAAAGTTCTTTGGTGTTAGTATATTTCAACATAATCAATACTTTGTTTGACTGGTTGGTCAGAACCTGTTGTAATATGTTTTGCATTTAAGATATTTGGTTAGTTCTGTAGATCATCCTTAAAATGTACAGCTTTCTGACAAAATTCATTTGTAATGTGACAACACAAAAACTATTTATTCAAAAATATGGTTATCTTAAGTCTAATCTCAGGGAACTTAAGATGTACGGGTTTCTCACTGCAGGCACTTTGCTTGTGCAGTTTTGAATGAACGGAACTCAGTTGTTTGAACTCGCTAAGGCAAAAATGAAACTGATGTCTTAATTCGTTCATATATAACATTTTACCACACATTATTCCATTCTACTTGAGTACACGTATAGAGCTATCATGTTACTGGCTGTCCATACGTATTGTGGGAGTTCATTCTAAAAACTTACTTCTAAATAGCTTTATGAACGTCGATTAAAACGAGCAAAAATGATATTTGCATTGATTTTAATTATCATGTTTCACCAATTATATTGTCAGCGCGTCACCAGGCAAGACTTGCTGAGTGAGCTGAAAAATATGTGTCCGATGAACAAAAGTGAAGCCGCCCTTAATGGGTTCAAAAATTCAACGAATACGAAAATTGAAATATTGGTAAGGAGCGTTAGCAGAATATCGGACGTCATAGCCTCTATTAGACGGGTCGTTGGTAAGCATACATTTTGTCGATTACTAAAAATTGCTTGTATAAGATGCACAGTCTGCTCCCGTATAAGTCTTGTCCAAATGCAGTTGTAAGACATCCTGATCCACCCTCTCATAATGCACCAGCTCATCAGTCTATTGAAGTGTATGACACCAGTTTTTTTATTCGAACACATAATTTTTTGTTAATGACGCTGGAATTCATTCTTTTGGACTATTGGTAGGACATTTAGGATTATTTGTGACTTTATTATTTGTTCTTTTAAATTGTCACGTTGAATTCTAAGGAAATTTATTTGCTCACTTTTAATAAGGGTCTTTTTCGGTTGGTGTTTCCACTACATAATAAAACTTGGCCTAAAAAGGAGTGATCGCATGATCTACTTTGCACTGTTGAACTATATTACAACGATGCAAAATGTTTAATGGAAGCGCATTATGAAAAGATTGATGCAATGACTTTTTGCAGGCCATTCCAAGTGTCGTAGTGGGTACGAGTACTATCAGCAAGACAAGTTTTGCTACAAGTTCCACAGTGAGTGTAAAAGCTGGTCTGAAGCCAGACAAGTCTGTCGGGAAGAAGGTGGAGACTTGATCAGTCTAAAGGAAGCCAACTTGGACTACTTCAGATCTGTAGCAAGACTGGAATCGGGTACAATATCGGCAGCAATTTCTTCCCTTACTATACCTGTTCCTTAATATTTTTATTAGTCATTAGTGTACAATCGTTTACCATTTATAATGTTCTGGTTTAGTTGACGTAAAGGGGTGTATATGCAAGTCCATTTACATGTCTAGTGATCAAAACTCTGAATTTGTACAAGCCGAGGAAATTAGGCATGTATAATTACTAGTTCTAACAAATTTACTTTAAACAATAGTCGAATATGACCATCCTTTCGAAACAATATACCAGTTTTAAGTTCTAAAACCATCAAAAGTACATGGAAATATAAAAATACGGTCTGACTTAAAAACTTTCAAACTGTCATTTAAGATGTCATTGAACGACGACTTAACTAATATCACTAGTATCACCGAACAAGCAAGAATTCTGTAAAAATGGAAAAATCAAGGACTGGGTGTGGGATAGAGAGATCTTCAAGAACGGTTACTAGTTGCAGTATGGACAGAAATGCTGTCAATTTTGGTCCACATTTTCCAGTCATAGTTCCATCAACACGCAACACACAATCTATAATCTACGGGAATATCTTTACTAACGCAAGTCGCTTAATACGATAAATTGGCAGATTCATCTTGCGAACAATTTTCTATGTTAAGAAACCTTTTACTACTGTTGTCTCAAAACATGCATGCTAGGTTAGGAACAAATAATAGCAACTTAAGATATTTATACTAATCGTGTATCGCGTCTTGCACATGCGATGGATTTGAGACTGAAAAAAGTTTTACTTTCACAAATATTCAAATCTTAAATAGATAACAATACATGTTTGTTTACTGTGCAGCATATTGCAATGAATAAGAAAATTACTTGAAAATTTACTTGTCTGACCTGGCAATTATTTGAAGTATTCATGAAGCTTGGTATGTACGTGAATGAATATTGTTAACCATTGCTTTTGATATCCTTGAAATATTTTCTTACATGCAGGAAGACTTTAAAACAAGCTTATGCTTTCTACTGCTTATAATTTCTAAAAAAAAATGGTTTTATAGGATCTCCTAAACGATTATAAAGGCAATTGTGGAAAGATGCTTATGCGTTTATTTAATTCAATCGATATCTATCTATTAAGTCGGTATAAGTGAAATCATGGCTAGGAAGATTATTGTTTGAAAATTTTCATTTAGTTTTAAAAATATCTTCACTTGGGTTTACGTCCCTATATGCATGATTTTGTGTGGGGAAATATCAACTAATCTATGCGGTACTTTGAACTATAATTCTCCCCTCTGCTTTCCAGGTCCTTGCAGTGGTGTTTGGGTTGGTTCAACGGACATTACCTTAGAAGGAATATGGAAATGGCTAAATGGTGAAACGATTAACCGAATTTTCTGGTACCCGGAACAACCAGACAATTGGCAGGGCGAAGAGCATTGTGGTCAAATGATGAAAGTATTCAATTACCTAATGAATGATGAATATTGCAATGAAGCCTTACACTTTATTTGCCAGATTGTTTGAAACGTCAGACCCACCAAGTTGTTTGATTACATTGAACAATGAACACTCTCAGATTGTAATTGTTTTATAACATCGAGCAAAATTTGTACAGTATGCTCAGTTTCCAGAAAAAGTAAATTATAACCTTTAGAAAACAATGGTCTTAGAAATTTAGCTCAAACATGTTAGACGGCTTTATTCAATAGGCTACTTAAGGCAAGACACGGGTGGTGCGCACCAGTAGCTGAATTCATACGTAAAATGAATACTGTTTGGATTTTGTTAAATAGAGAAAATACATTTAATTTTGAGTTTCAGTCCATATAAACAATTGTATTAGCAAATAAAGTGATTAAATTTAGTGCTATATACGGCTTGTTGTATTTAATTATGTATTGATGCGTACCTACATGTTAAGTTATGCTCTGCCTATACACGATTAATAGGGCAACTATGTCTCCAGCCATATGCGGCATATATGGAGATTGTATAATCGGTTTAATTGTACTTGTACGTAACGATGCTATAAATTCTAAAAGTAATCTTCAATATAATGACTAGAATGTGCAACTCGGAGAACACGTACAGCCCAATTATCTGCCGACGTAATTAGCTATGATTTCACTATGCAATCCCTCATCCTGCAGAAAAGAGGCCAGACAACCTAAAGACAAACTGCATCATAAAAAAATTGACACATTAATCGCTTTTGTACTTGGTTGTTGGAAGCGTAGTAAGCTGGTATGTTCTGAGACTAACATTTCAAAATTTAGCTAATTCATTGTAAAGGTTTGAATAAACAGTAAAAATAATCGTCGATATGTACAGTCTATACTTAACGTAATTTTGTTCATGTTCTATTATATATTCAGGATTAGCGACAGTCGGGTCAACTTAACTGAGCGAAGTTCATTTTATTAAAGAATGCAACTGCTCATCCAGTTTGTCAAAATTTGAAATTCTGAGCCAAACGTAATAGAGGTAACTTCTGCAAAATACAAAATGGTGCATATCAAGCGCATTCAGTAATAATTCCGTTTATGCATACATAAAATCCTTATTTAGGATAATTAGTTGTATTCCGGTTTTTTTTTTTTCGTAATCTGTGCAAGGGTATTAATAATGAAAGACTGACAATACCAGATGATGTAAACTTCGGCGGCAAATATAGATATACAAGATGGGAAACTCAAGGTGTAAAGATAAGCAGTAATCGGGAATTTGATGGGTTACAGGTAAGCATGTACGATGACTGAACCAATGGACTGGGTTATTTGGTAAGACGGATGGCAACCCACATTACACAGTATAGACTTCGGCGAACTTCGTAATTTGCTCGGAATTTCGATCACGTGGCGGGTGGTCAATTGACCACAATATCCAATAGATAGCTGGTAGGCAAATAGTCTGTCCCCTGCTTAGTATGCTCCCTAGTATAGTATAGCGGAGTGCATCGCAGAGAGCATACTAAGCAGGGGATCAGACTAGTGGTCAAAACAAGGCGGACAATTCAGCATTAGCATCAACTATTCCAACTACTTCAGCTTCGTTTATAGTTAAAAAATGCCTATTCAACAGCGATGATGCCACCGATATTGAAGAAATTTAATAATGGAACCATCCTGTCTCGTTTTCGTGATTTTATTGCCATACGAGAGAGTAGCTATAAGTTTTTTTTACATCTGGACATATACATGCGAGTATGGAAACGTTGTCGATGTGAACAATTTAATCCTTTTTTTACCATAACACCGCATTTCATAAATGAGTTTCGTTCACCAATGAAAGGAATTTTTCGTATTAATCCGCAGTATAACAAACCTGGAATATTTTTCGAAGGTAATGCTGCATAAGTCGCAGGAATTTAGCTGGCAGGTAGCGGTCATATTTTTTGTTTTAATCTGATACGTCTAACCAACAATGCATGCCATTTTGTTATGTACAGATACCTAACAGCGTTTGATTGGCTGGAGTATAAAGTGACTCCGGAGATCTCTCGGATAATTACGGAGCAACTAGGTTAAATCCGGTATGAAATGGGCTATTCCCTCTGTACAAGACGCAATGAATACATAAAACGTAATACTAGTTGCATTGTAGTTTTCGTGTAACATGACAATCAAGCTATACCAGCCCAGTTTTGAGTGGTCAACTATTGCTCGTAAAATGCAACATGAAATAGTATATGGTAGCTCTTATAAATGCCTTTTTCTCCGCAAAAGAAGCATTTATACAGTTAAATGACGTGGTTAGAATTTATCAATTTAAAACTTGGCTTATTACCTTCTGTATGACCATATCATATCCACCCACCCCATGAAGCCATTTTTATTACTAACTGTCCACAAGGAAGTATTTAACAAAATAAAATATTTGCTGGATGGAGACGCAATGCTCTGTTTCATGTCATTCTCATTTCCTAGTCTGCAGTTCTCGCACTCAAAGCTTTGTATTGCTCTTCAGCAGCTTCTATACATTTAGTCTCCGGACACATTCATGAAATCTTCTAGGTAGAGACGGCAGAGAGAACGCATCATCGCACAACATATTCATGCTGCCACATGTCAAAGGATAATAGACAATAAGTTAACATTTCCTGTACTGTTCCAAATCAGATTATACAAATATCCGGTCGCAAATTCAATACGGCTAGCTTTGGAATTTCTAAATCTAGTAATTCGCCTCGCAAGTATCGCAACAATGTAATAAGTTTTAGTATAAACATGAAACGTGTATTGTAGGTCTGCTGTGTAACGCAGAAATGTGACGGCATCCATCGTATTTTTAACTAGTTCAGCTTTCTTTTTCAAAATGTACAACAAATGAAACGTTAGGCGTCTTTAATAATTCATTCTTCTGTCCATCTAAATTTCAACTGAATATAAACTGACAAAACATTTTTAATCATTTCATCTTATCTTTATGTAACTCGTTCAATTATGTCCAGGACTCGCAAACACAGCGCTCTCAACTAGTTTTATAAACTGAATATTAAATCGTTACCCATTACCATTTACTAAACGAGTGTTGCATTTCGTATCTTTTGCCTTAAATTAAAAATTAATTTAAATCTCAATTTTGATCAAAAGAGAATTACTTAACGGAAATAAAAGCATATATAAAAATATTTTAGACTTTTATTTTGGGAATGATTATAATGTTTGGGACTAAAATCGTATTTTATATTACCAAAACAGACAACTTATTGGTCTTAGACATAAAACATGGTCAGTGTATGCAAAATGTACTCCTTGTCACAAAATGGATTATACACGTGTAAATGGCATATAATGTTACCTAGACTCCATATTGCTTCACATTGTACGTGTCTTAACAACAATTTATGAAATTTATTTCAACGCATTTCACACACCGCCAAATGATGCAGGTTAACCAACTGAAAGAAATGGCAAACCACTATTGACATTTGTAAATTTCTCAAAGTACCTTTCTCCACCAAACATCCGTACTGAATTGCGCATTGGCAAAAGTTTTCAAGGACACTACTTTTAAATGAATTATTCGCTTCCACAATCTGTTAAAGAAATAATTTATAACCTAAAGGTTGTCAGTTTGAAATTAAATTCTCACTTGGTCGTTATCAATATTTCCGTTTCAGGCATGTGCAAGACTTTGCTTTCAGTTATTGTAACATATTGATATTTTTATGTTTAATATTTTATGCGGTTATGTAATGGCCTGTTTTAGATATTCGTAATAGTCATTATTTCTTAAAGCATGTGCAAATGCTTAGTCATTTGCACCCTAAAATAGCTTGAAATATTACTATTTTCTATAACTGCCTTAATGAAATATTAATGTATACGTTTTCGGATTAATTGTATAATTTAGCAATCGTCTCAAATGTGCATGAGAAGATTCAGCTATTGACTGGAAGTAAATTTAGCCATCATTCGGATGCCAGAATTTTAGGTCATATTCTCCAATAGCATACACGCATCACGGATTGCAAGTGAAGATATTCTAAAGAACACCATGTTTTCCAATTTTGAGCCATGCATAAATCCTTTAAATAGGAGAGGGACAATTACTTTACATTGAAGGATTGATTAAGCAAACATTTCTAGTAAAGAATTTCTACTAACATTCTCTTTCATGATGGTTAACTTTGTTTTCAGACATCATTTTGCAAATTGTCGATTCCATTTCATTCACTGTCTGACGGTCCATAACGCCCCTGTATTTATAAATTCATATAATATAGGTTAACATATATTCTAAAAATGTTTGTTCAATTAGGGTTCCTACATCTCAATTCGAAATAGAGAACAAACTTTTATACGTTCACAATTGATAAATAATTTTCCTGAACAAGCACATAACTGATATGTGATCCTCTTTTGATTTCCATGCTTATTCATAGTAATCGTATGAAATTTATGTGTAATTAGAAATTCGGAAATAACCGTCAACTTTCATTAACTAATAAAATGATCTTTTTCACCTAAAAGAACGTGTTGCACTGGGTACGATTATTATCAGCAAGAAAAGTTTAGCTACAATTTCCACATTTGATTGTAAAACCTAGCGTGAAGCCAGACAAGTATGTCAGCTAGATGGTGGGGACTTGCTCAGTCTAAATGATCTCAACCGTAAGTTTCCAGAGTTGGCAAGAGCAAACGCGGGTCAAGTATCAACATCAGTGTCGTTTCTAAGTTTCTTCCACTTTTTCCTTGTCTTCTATTCATCTTGATCTGTTCTTACCGTATTGTTCGAAGTATAGTATTTTTTTAGTATTGGTATTATGGTCTTAAACTCAATTAATTGTGCGTTATATTATTAGTTTTTGAAACTGGTTTATGCAAGTTTTTATATACAGGGCTTAAGAGCAAGTCATCAAAATTCTGATAGAGATCACAATATTGAAAAGCAAAGGTGACAAATCAAGAACTGAAGTAGGGTACCAATCTTAGTATATTAATGTCAGTATATTAAACTGTGGTAGTTTATTGGTTGTACGCGCAAACGAAATATCCCGGCCATTCGTTACGGAACAAATTAGACGGCTGTGTACAGTTAAGAAGCCAGCAATATTTTAAAACCTTGTCAGAATAGGTCTGTTTGCTTTTCGCTTTTCTTAGTGATAATTTAATCTCCGAGTGACAATTTGGTTTCTCTTAATTGGTCACAACTTCAATATTGAAGTTGAATGTATAACCCGAAATTAAGAGTACTCTTTAAATTAGCTGGATCCAGTAATGAGTTTTTACTTGACCAGGCAAAATATATGTACAAGAGTGTATATAACGGCTAAGAAGGCTAACACTTTTGTATGAAAATTGCTATCAGACTTTTCTGTCACTTTTGATTAAATTAAGCCTGTTATTATAAAACTGGAAATATGCACCACATCACTGCAATACATTGGAACATTTGTAACAATCTTTCCATACTACATTGTTCGTCAGGAAGTTGCAATAACGTTTCGCGTGATGCGACGGATGCATTCTTGGAGGGACAGTAGAAATGGCTAACTAGTGAGATTAGCTCGGCTTTCTGGTCACCGGGTCAACCATACAATTGGGGCGGGATTGAGAACTGTTGTGATCTGACTAAGATATTAATTACAAATTAAACGATGAAGATTACAGTAACAAGTTACATATACTTTACGAGGCTGCTTATTGAGACAATTCAATCGTTTATTTTTAAAAACAAATATTAACCAAGAATCCTCCGTGAAATTTACTTTGGATATATCATGTCATGTTTTAAAATACATTTCCATGTGCAGCGTATTATATTAGGATCGGCATTGGAATTCTGCACCACCTAACATCAGGTACTTTGAATACAACAAAAACGAACTACAGTTTCAAAATTATTTTAATAGTAGTTGCAGCTTTTGTTCCAATCGTGGATATAGCTCTGCATTTAGGCATTTAGTATTGAGCCCGGCATCAAGGATATTGATTACTTTATGAATATTAGTGTCAAATAATGTGTACTAAACGAAATCATACAAAGCTAATATAGTTTATGGTTTATTTGAATGTCGTGTAAACCAAAATCTTGATCATTTCAAAGAATTTATATTTGTTACCTTTTTCAACAAATCATTGCCTTCCTCCCATGCTTAGATGGAAGAATTATAAAATTTAAATTAACGGCGGCGCTGCAACTTTAACGGAATACTTCAGGTGATGCAAAGTTGCTATTGCACTCGTATTGATACTAAATCGTCCGAATATTTTTAATCTCCAACAATGTTTCAAACGAGAAGTAGTTTGTGTGTGTCATTGATAATATATTCTAGTTATCCTCAATGAAAAAGCTAGCACACATGAATATTTACATTTCACATTTTAATTCATAAATTCTGTTTTTGCAAATTTCCAAAGCTTAGCGCACAAATGTTTAACAGCTTCATTTCACTACTTATTAAATAATTTTCCTCCATTAATCCTACAGTGGTTATTGTTACGCAGTCGAGGCATCACACACACATGTAGCGCACCAGGAGAGATTGTACTCATTGTGTAAATGGAAAGATGATTGTATTATGTGTCTAACAGTGAAAAGTCAAAATGTATACATTTTCATTTTCGACTTTCGTTCGGTGTTAAAATATCCACATACAAATATTACATCCGAAGTCAATTAGTGAATAATGTTATATAACCGCTCCGGCGTCCAAATGGTTACCGCATCCACCTCGGATGCGGGAGGTCGTGGGTTCGATCCCCGGTCGAGTCATACCAAAACCTTACAAAAATGATACTAACAGCTTCCTCGCTTTATATGATAACTTCCTAGCTCAAAGATCACCCATGAAAAGATTTTAATTAAGTTTTAAACTATAGATATAATGAAAAAAAATAGGCAAAATGAAATAATTGAAATGCATTTAGGTTTTTGTTGAGTATGCAGATATTACTAATGACGATATTGATATATTTACATACGATCTTGACAATTTTTACAACGTTATTGTAGATAATCCAATTTCGTTAGAAAAACCTTATTACATTAACAATTTTCTACATACGTTTCTTGTAAAATATTTAATTTTGATTCACTACAGAGAAACTGGATTGTCTGCAATGTTTATTGATATAAAATGTATCGAAAAGGTTATTGAAATTGTAATGGAAGATTCAGAATCTTATATTGAACCAGCAAACACAGGATTTATGGTTTTAGCAAAATGTTTATTGACAAAATCTAGCTAGATTACTTTTAGTGTTCACACAAAATTTCATACCCTATCATTTCCATACTTTTCATACATATAATTTTCATTGGTAGAATATCTGTTAGCATACTGTTAATAATATCAAACTAGCGTATTACGTCGTCCATATCATATTTTATACCCCACAAGTAAGATCGTATTTGAATAAGTAATATTTTAGAAGTATTAGAAGTTGTTTCACGGGCATTTGTATTGTCCAAACTCGAGACTCAATGTTTTTACACGCTGTTACAATAGAAACACAACACCGGATATTATTAACAAAAACGGATTTAATAACATTCCGCTTGAGATTATACCAGAGTTGGTCATTAGCAGCGGTAAATATGATATTGCTCGAAGGATTTTGCTATAGTGTTTGTCAAATGCTCGAAGGATTTTGCTATAGTATTTGTCAAATAGTTTACGCACCAAAGATGTATTAGTGCGTCAACATCTTGTTTTGGAATTTCTTCTGAAATCTGATTAAAATCAAAGATCTTTTGTTTGTTTTTTTTTTCATTATAAATTTTGTCAGCTATATTTTTTTATACAATATAAACTAAAAATATTTTTACAATGTCAGCTATAAAATCTTGGTACTTGTCATAGACAGCTGATGAAATATCCTTATATCCTTCATCTGTCAAAATCTCATTTTTCTTTAACTAACTGTATCGATCGAGCGTGATTAATACTCCACGTTCATAAAGTCAATTTTATTCATTGCTCATTGATAAACCCAAGTACAAAGCTTATTTGATTCAAAGTAAAATTTTTGAGGACAAGATGTTGTGCGATAATAGCATATGCGACTACAAGATTTATCGGCAATAATTTTTGCAGTGATTTTCGTTCAGTAAAGCATTTATTCTTAGCAATAATTTTTAGTATTGTTTTGTATTTTTTCACGACTTCCTTGTGATAATTGAGTTACAACACACTTTACATCGAATGTTTGTTTTCTTCCTCAAAAAACTGTTTTCGCTCAAAATCGTCGGGGTAACTAATTTCATCACCAAAAATGTTTCTTATCTTTAGTGATCCTTTCAAACCGACACACACACACACGCGCGCGCACAGATTGCATTTCATTCAATATATATTTATTGTCCACAACAACTTTTAAAAAGGCTTTTCTTTTGCATTACATTGAAGGTGATACTGGAAACAGAATTTGTCATATTTAATAGCAGTGAAATTGAACAAAGAAGATCAGATTTTTGACGATTATATTCATTCACAATTACCGTCTTAATTTAAGTATTTTCGACTGTTTTCTTGATTTCAGAATATATAAAAGTAACAAGCTTACGGTTTATGAAACTATTCCATAATTAATGATGGAATTAATAAATATATGTTTCTATCAATAAAATGTCCTAAGTGACTCTCAGTTCGAATCCTGCTTTATCCTGATGTGTAAACAGTTTTTTGTTGAATCACCAAGAATAATATTCCAGTGTGGAATTTTGATAATTTCCATTATACGTCTTTGCTCAAGACTTCTGTTGAGCACTTTCCAGGAAAAGTACTTTAAATTGAATTAAGATAAAAATTCAATTGAAATTGGTCACAACAAAAACACCTTTGAGGTTCGTCTTTTGTCCATGTTACAGGATTTGCAAACGACTCCATGTTTTCATTTTCTTTCTTAATATTAGAGTTTTTGCTTCATCTCACCATAATGAACAGTGATGTTCATAATAGTACAATAAGGGTTATGCATTTCCATCGATTGCAGCGTAGTAATACACTGACATTTATATAATTATTAACTGTTTGTAGCATTCCTTACATAATGCCCCTTACAAAGAAGGCTGAGGCGACATCAGAAATGGCAGTGAAGATAATCAGACCATGAAGGTCCAAAACATAAGAGGCGGTGAAGAGGCCTAAAAGGTATATACCTTTGTTAACATCAACGGCCGCCAATTCTCAACCAGGAACATTCAGCGAAAAAGGCTTGGATAGACCCCCATCTTTTTAATATTATGGCCCAAGAGGTCCCCGTCAGCCTCACCACCCAAGTGACAATGGAGATCCATAAGAAATTTTATTAACTGATAGCTATACTCACGTCGTCCAAGGAAAATAGTTCACAAACTTGGTTTCAGCTTGGACAATCTGTACAGTCCTTAAACTTGAGAAGAGACTTGTTGATTGCAGGTACTGAGAAAAACTTTATACAATTAGTTACAAAAGGGAAAGCGAAATGGAAAACCACTCATCTAGAACTCTAAATGAAGGCTGTGCTAGTGTCGTGACATAGCTGCACACAAAACAATCGAATGCAAATTAAAAAATATTCGAAAGGAGATTATTTTAGTGTTACACAATAGCGGTTGCTCTTCATCGGCATTTTCATGCAATTTTCAGCACAAATTCTTCAGTTGTTTATGGGTACATTCATTCATTTAATGTCTAAAACCAATTTCTCAACACTTTAAATTACTTCTGCAGTACAGCCAGCAACTGCACCGACCTAACCACCTGCTTTTTTGTTTTCAGTGATCCGAACAACCTCGAAACACTAACCCGAACAAGAAACCCGATCATTTGCCTACCCCAGTCCTAATTGCAATATTGGCTCCACGATTTCGATCCTGTCACAAAGAACACATGCTTTTAGGTTTTCAGAAGGGTCTCGATATGGGGTTTAAACAGACATTGAAAGCACTCGTATGTAAGAATTTGAAATATGTTCGAACTAATGACCAAATTACTGAAGAAAAGAGAGAAAGAATTGGCAGTGCTAGCTTTACAGGGTATTTTCGTAAAACAAAACACATCCTGATTTAGACATTTCGCTAATGAGTCTAGTCGAAAACTAATAACTTGGTTTTTAAGACTAATTTCCTATCCACTGGGCGATTTGGATAACGATGGAATTCTAATTCAACAAACAGTAGTACATCATGAAGGCATAGATAATGTTATCACATGTATAGAGCAGCTGGGTAGGGGTCTTTTGTATGGCAAAAACAGAAATATCAAATTCTTTCCGCATTCTTCTAATTTGTCACATGCTATATCCTTTTTTAAAATACTTTTTTTCTGGCGGAATAGTAACATCACATAAGATACGGATTGAATTCTGTGAGACCGCTTTTCCCACGGACAACAAGAAAAATGTAACAATCTTGTACATTGATATCTAACTGGAAATAAAATTACTCTCAGGGAGCTGCAATCCATCATAGGTACTTTTAACTTTGCTTGCGCAGTAGTTTTGTAGGAACGAACTTTTTTTTAGGCGACTCATCAACTTGACAATTGGCATCACAAAACATCATCACATTAGACTAACAAAGGATGTTAAAGAATACGTAAGGGCCTGGTAAACATTTTACTCAATTTTAACGGTAGATATTTATTTTTCCTGACATCTGGTTGCCATTCTGCTGTCTTAATCGGATACATTGATATCCTAAGCACACGCTATTTCTATGGCATACGAGATCATAATCAAGCCTTAGTTTAAATCATAAACAAGCAATCCTCTGCGGACACAAAATTAATTGATTTCATTTACAGATGTGCACTCTCATGCCTTAAATTAAATATCTTGTTCCTGGAAAAACAGTATATATGGTATACTTTAAAGACTTCCCGATGTCTTTTCTAAACAACAGGTGTCGAGTTTCCACGCTATGGCTCCCTATGTTGACTCTCCTTCATCGCATTCTGCTTCGTCCAACCTTGCCGAGCTAGAAATAGCGCTTGACCATTTGCTTACAAACATACACCCAGCTACACAAACCGCATATGAGAGGGCTTGAACGCTATAAAAAGAGTTCAGGTCAGACACCTCGAGTTCTCCCTCCCAGCTTTAATAATTTATCGGGACCTCTTGATAGCGCACTTAATCAACAAGACATATGCCACAAGTTTGATATCCACTTTTGTTTCTGCAGTTGAATATGTGCACAAACGTAATGGCTTCGTAGAAGCTTCTAATTCAAACAACTCATGTTCGTTTGCCAATTGACAAAGTTGCACTTGATAAATTTACATTTTCTATGATGCATAGCATCACAGACCATTTTCAGCGTACCATGTATTCGGCCATATTTGCATTGGCTTTCTATGCTTTTCTCAGAATATGAGAGATTACAGTGCCAAAAACTGTACATCTGAATGATAATTTGATGCAATTGTATGTCAATTTTTTCACAAGCGTCTTACAATCACTTTTCGCCACTTCAAATACGGCTCAAAACAACCATATACATTGCGTGTTGCTGCACAACACAATCATGCAATATTTTTAATATCTTATTTACAAGCCTAAGTAACCTTCAAAGGTAATCCAGACTATTTTTGTATGAGCCAAATGAGCAACCAGTTTCCATGGTAACATTTTGGTACAGAACGTAAAAGAGTGCTTTGCTTTTATGGCATTAATTCTAACCAGTTTAAATCCCATAGTGTCAGAATTGAGCCCATCCGCTGAGGGGGCCAGACAAGGTTTCAGTAACAGCTAATTTAGGGAATTAGGCCGCTGAAGATCACATGCATTAAAAGAAATTCATAAGGTTAGACAACATGGTCTCAGCTTTGTAACACTACAATTACTTTTTCTAAGATCGCCATTGTACCATGTATGCTACTTTCTCGTTGAGGTCTTGTGGGATTCACAGACCTACACTCCTAAGAATCGACCGTACTTTGCTGAAATATAAATCACTAGATCTGGAGAAATCTGTCTACCTGACGTTTCGATCGGCAGGAGCGTATGAGGGTGCTCTAACATTTCCGAAAGACAAACACCGCATTCAAGAAGAATGTGCATTCGCTTTAACGTTTCTTTCGAATTTTTCATATATTCGGCATATATCCAACTACCAGAGCGTATGAGGGTACTCTACTGCAACGGCACTACACAATTCATCGGTTTAATTCTGTCTTTTTGTTCTCTTCTTTTCGATTATATCGATGTCTAAAAGAGAAGGATGGTGTATGCACATTTAATTTTACAATCTCATCCAACAATTTAATTATAAAGTTTCCATTCACTTTCTGGCAATAACTTGCACCCTACATGTGCAAGAAAACCTCACATTAAGCAATTTACGCTCTCGTAAGGACATTTATGGGACATTTAACTGGGTCTGCAGTTTACCCACCAGATTTGTCGGGTAACTTGATGTGATGGGCCAAAATATCTTTTGATATTTTTAATTTTAACTTTTTTTAATACGTTTTTAATGACGTGTTCTACCTAGCCAGTTGCAATGCTTTCGCACCAGCTACATACTAAGGGATTCTCTCTGCTAGCGACTTTGGCTTTAGTTTAACCAATTTCCTTTATAGGATATGGACTTGTTTTAATTTTCTGGCGAAATATTTCGCACCTCCACTCCATCATACATCCCTGAATATAATTGTGATATTCTATATTCCAAAACAATATTCAAGAACGGGAAATCGGATGTTTTTTGTGTTTATATGCTTGGGGCTCCTGTGCTGAATAAAAGACAACTCAAATTCTTGACACGACTGCATGTCGTACCTGCAAGCTATATAATCTTTCCTTCATTAGCACATCGCTACAATCCGAAACAAATGCACATTAACGCAGACTACCTGAATATCAAGACATTCATTACTGTAATTAACTTGGAATGTTCCTGCGATTAAATTAGAACTTTGAACTTTATGGGATTTAGTTCACATGACGGTAAGTATTGTTAACTTTGTTAAATTTAAGGCTAGAGATCTGTAACTATACATTTCTTTTGAATACAAGTGATAAATCTGCAATAACTTCCAAGATTTAGTCTGACCATCCTATTTACGACTATTTACGATTATACACACACCGTGGATGCGCCCAATGGAATCAGTACACAATAAAATCAGGTCTAGTACCCACGAATGTAGTCCCAGTCTATCTTCAGATCACTTTTTCATGTCTGAAATTGGTGGTGATAATAAAGTTAGATTTTGGCATTCTTAGTACGGATTTAAAGGCAATTGTTCTTTAAAATGTGAGCTTATGGTGTGCTTGTCTGTGTGTATTTCTGCGACAGTGCACATTGAGTAAAAAGGTCATAGTGATGATTCGGAAGTGAAATTTGTGTTCCGTTGCCTGGTGTTTTGTGTACAATTCAGCCTCTCAAAAAAAATGTAGGTCAACCCTCGACAAGAACTAAACCGTAAAGTCATCTTTGAAGGTATTTTAGATTAACATGTGATTTGTATTGATTGTCAGTCAGTGGAAAGTTCAGTATTGAAAAACAAATGTAGAGACAATATAGTGAAATTTGTTGTTTGTTGTTGGGCTTAACGCCATTTTTCAGCACACGATAGGCTATTCATGGCGGCCAGTATTAATTGTGGATGAAGAAACCGGGAAATCACCGGAAAGAACCACCGACCCACGAGAAGCTACTGGCAAGCTTTCTCACATATCTACATTCGCCGAATCCTAGACTCGAACCCACGCAGACAGGTGAGATGGCAGTGATCCGTAAGGGACAGCGCTTCAGACCACTCGCCACCCGGGGCCCCTATAGTGAAATTTTGTACTAAGGCCTGTCAGTAAAAACTTGAAACTGATATAAAATTTTTATTATTAATGACACACATAAAATTTTGATATGTTATGTATATTGACTTTAAAAATATACAAATGAAATTTTAAAAAAAAAGTATTTTAATTTTTTTTAAAAAAATTATAAATTTAAATGAAATTTAAAAACAATTAAAAAATAAAAATGTTCTACCAAGTATACACATATATATTTTTTTGGAATGCTATTAAATGATATCAGCATATATATACTCCTTCACCATATACAAGCTCAAATGATGGATATTTGTCAAATTTGATCACATAAAGACAAAATTCTATTTTGCTTTGTACCTTTAGGTCATTGAAACTATTTATTTGGGGTCCATACAGTTAATTTATGTGTTTATGATGGGGTGACTTCCCCAGTAACACATATCTGCTTGTATAGCTATCAGTAATTGTTTATACACATAGTTATAGGGTATTTAGTGAGAGGACAGAGATGAAGACTTTATACTAGAACCTGTTCAGGTTCTCTACAAAATCATATTAAGCTGTCAGAGAATGAAATACAGGTCAGAGGGGTAAATATATATTTTACCCAGGTATATTTACCATTGCATGTAAGAAAACAGCAAAATGATGTAAGTTGAACACAGAATGCAGTCCATTTTATTGCTCAGTTTCTTTAAGATATTGATTGATATAGTGCGGCATTGTGGCCCAGATGATATTATTGGAATTCTCATGATCCATTTTGGTTTTTTGCATTATTAATGACTAATAATATTTGTTATCTGACACTTTCAAGATTACATAAGTAATTTTCAAACAGATGTTTTGAATTTAACTTTTTACAACTGATCCTAACATGGTTACATAGCTGACATGAACAAATATGCATATAATTTGTAATGTTTGGAATCAAAAGTTGACATTGTTAGGCTGACATAGTAAATATAGTGAATCTGTAAGGCTCAGTTCAGACTGTGTGCACTTAAAACATACCAAAATGTTATTTTCATCATGAATATTCCTCTGTATGGTAACATTTCAATTTAGTACAGAGGACGGTATTGCAGCATCAGCTAATATCTCATTCCATTTAATCATTGAACTTAATAACTTGATAGCCAAGACTCTTAAAGATAGACTAAAATGTTCAAACAGATTATTTGAATCTTGTTTGCACATGTAATTTTAACAAGTACATTGCGTATGTCCCACACATGCTAATATCCATCCTTGTTTACATGTTTTCGGGATGAAAATTTCACATTTAGTTGATATAGGATCTATTGGTACCTATAGTTGATCTGTGTAGCGACATTTTGCTATATTCACTCACAATATCTAAAATTGTTTTTCCTTCATTAATAGGATTGCATATAGTAATAAATTTTAATTTGGTACATTGTCATTTGACTTTCTAATATACTGGTATGTATCAATGTTTGCACCAATGATCAAACCTCACCGTTCCAACATTGCCTTAAACTTTATGAATCATACTCTGATTAGGTATTTAACCTGTAAATGGCTAAATATGCTTGTAGAAACTTAATCTATTTTAGGATGCATATATCACTTTAATACATGCCCAGTGCTTCACATCTTTTGAGTGTCACTCTGTCAAGTTCACCTTTTTTACCCATATTTGCAAGTTGAATGTTATTTTGAAATCACCATATCTAACACATTTTAACTTTTTGCCTACATCTTCCTTTTTCAGAATTAAGTAAAACATGTTATATATTTTCAGGTCTAGTCTAGTATCTGGAACAAAGTATTAGAGTTGGATCAATTTGGAAGCTCTCCAGTAGTCCAATGGTGATAGCAAGGTCTCATAAGGACATGTGCAGTCTGCTGCTATAAGTGACCAATTTGAGCTCATATCAGTACACTGATATACAGCATCTCAAAGACATGGCTTAGATCTTCATGAGAGATTTACATCATTTTTCAGTAAGGTAAAACTATTTTCATATTGCATTGTTGACTTTTGTAAAATAGAATGCATATTTGCTATAAAACATGGTAGTGGTCCCATCAAAACTTTAAATTTGAGTGAGCAATTAGTTATACAAACAACTGTCCAAGTACCTGAAACAAATGTGAAACATAGCACATGTCATTGTTTCTTAAGTATGTACACCTATATGCAGCTGGATAGGCATATTGCAATTTGCTGTCCAAATCACTGTGAGTTGTCATGCTTCAGTACCCCTGGGAATAGTATTATCAGTTGTACAGACCATCCATTAATCAACTTTGCTGCCTTAATTTTTTCAAACTGAATGTTATAACTTGTGTGAAAATTTATTTTTTTAAAAATTTTCAAATTTAAATATTTATTTAAATTTCGTTTAAAATTTAATATATCAATATTTTTAATTTCAAGAATATTTCAGACAGACCTTATCAAGTATTACAATCAGGTTTTAACTGCATTGAAAAATTCCTATAATTAAGATACAGCAAATTTAGTTTTGGTTTCTTAAGAACAATTGGACCTCAAATTTCACCATATAGAACACCAGCACTACACACTTTCGGACAGCTGTCACATGTCTTGCTTGCAAGGAAATTTCAAAAGACTAAGTATGAAGTTGAAACAGTAGTGGCATGCAAAATAAAATGCAAATATAAAGTTTGACAAAAATATTGACCCTTTCAGGAATCAGTACACAAAATCCGGTTCAGTACCCACGAATGTAGTCCCAGTCTATTTTTAGATCACTTTTTCCTGTCTGAAATTGGTGGTGATACTAGAGTTAGATTTTGGCATTCTTGGTAAGGATTTAAAGGCAATTGTTTATTCTTTAAAATGTGAGCTTATGGTATGGTTGTCTGGTGTATTTCGGCGACAGTGCTCATTGAGTAATAAGGTCATAGTGATGATCCGGAAGTGAAATCTGTTCCGTTGCCTGGTGTTTTGTTTACAATTCAGCCTCTCAAAAAAATGCAGGTCAACCCTTGACAAGAACTAAACCGTAAAGTCATCTTTGAAGGTATTTTAGGTTAACATGATTTGTATTGATTGTCACACAGTGGAAAGTTCAGTATTGAGAAACAAATGTAGAGAAAATATAGTGAAATTAATTGTGTACTAAGTCCATTTAGTTCACATGACGGTAAATATTGTTAAATTTGTTAAATTTAAGGCTAAAGATCTGTAACTATACATTTCCTTTGAATACAAGTGATAAATCGACAATAACTGCCAAGATTTAGCCTGACCATCCTATTTACGACTATTTACGATTATACACACACCGTGAATGCGCCCAATGAAAACTACTATTTCACCCGAATCACCGGGATGACGAATACGTAGGAACATCACTGACGCATTGTGTCTTCCATATCAAAACGTTCTTTTCATTCGACTTGAAAGGTTAAGAGTTTGTCAATATGTAGTCTGACCATTCCTATTAACGACTCATTACATACAACCACCCAACCAGGCATACAAACTCATTGTGAAATTTCTCAATGCAAAAGTCTTCAAACCCCAGCAACCCGATTAATGAATACCTCTGAAGATAATGATGGACTAGTTGGACAACATCTTTTTCACCAGACTTGAAAGAAGGGTTTGAGGTTTTGGTTTTGAGTTGCGCCTTGCTCACAAAACATGTTTTAACTGGGGTAGAGATTATTATTAGCTTTTCCAGTTTACACAGATTAAATATAAAAGGCTATGAGAAATTCACTCATGTAATTTTCCTGTAATACTAAAAAATTTGAAAAATTTATGCTGGATCACATTTACGTTTCATAGACACCACTAACAAGTTTCTTTTCTTTAAAATGAAGATGTAATAAACAGTGGAGTACTGTCGCCACATGCAAGTAATATTTCCTTATATCTTAGAACCAGTAAGTAACCCTTTCTCGACATCCCTTATACAAGCACTACTTCAAGGCAAAATTCACGACAAATTTTCTTAGAAAAACGGTAATTAAACACAATTTGAGGTTACATAAAAATATTGTAAATTTACAGTACTTTCGAAATATTTTAGGTTTCCATTCTAAGAACAGGGTCTGGGCATTTGTAACCGTCCTCAAATCTTGAGTGCCTAAGCTTGCCTTTGGCTTTTTAATTTTTAACCCAAGATTTCAGACATTGCGTCTCTCGCTGTCGTGCTTTTCTCTTGAAAATACCGCTTCCCAACTCTATACTCGTCGAAACCTTGTAATGTCCCAAAACCGGTTGACTATGTATGCGATTTATATAATGCTCAGCAGGAAAGGTAATTATGTACATTTACTAATGCGTTTTAGTAGCTTATCTTTTATAACAATTATTTAACATTTCATATTCTTATGCTTAGCTTTCGACCGAAATCAGTTGACCCACGATTATCACATCTTGGTTCGTAACCATGCGAGTCAGTTTAATTGGTTCATGAGAGAAATTACATTGCTCATGATGTGAAGAAATGTCGACATTATCTAGTTTTTAGGACCGAAATCAGCAATATTCAGTTTTAACAAATTAAAACAGACCTCCATTTACACCGGATTGTGTGCGACAAAATTAGAAGTTTACGTACATTAAAGAAATTTTTATAGTATAACCTTTGAAATTAAATCTTAAAGTAACAAGCTTTAACTTATCTGAACTATGACTATAACTTATCGAACCGAAATTGTGCAGAGTTCTTTTCCAAAAGTGAGAATTTGATTTTGAAAAGAAATGTTAAACCTACTTTAGTCATACCGCCTCTATGGCAGTTACACTGGTCTATCACTGGGGGATTATGCCGCAGATATGTTAACATGTCTCACCGAGTCAAATTATCCCGACAGCAGGCCGAACGAATTATTTTGTACAAAGAAATAATGTAGAACCCTTTAAAGCATTCATTCTACTTAAAGTAAAGTAAACAACCTTAATATGCAAATTTCTACATCTAGTTTATTATCACCACAAGCCTGACTAGAATATTTAGTTTATTTGATGTACTTTTGTATTATCTTTGCTCACACATCAATTATTTCATAAAAAGGACATTTTGCTCCGAGTCTAGTAATTAATAAAGATTATCTCTACAAACACTTAAACTGTTTTAACGAAAACTTTTGCGTTGTACACCTTGAGTGATGAGTCATGTGCCATTTGATCCTTGAAAAGGTTTAAAATTATTTTCCGGCTTACATGTATTATTCTACGTTGTGCTTGGTAGAACAGTTTTCTAAACTATTAAGTCTCTTAGTTATCTAATTTTAATGAATTACTATTGCACGATGCTGTAGACATACTTCTCATGAAAGCTTTCATATTTTGGTAGAACTTGCAACCATTTCATTTGTGACATTTTCTTGTCGGTATGCCAGTATCTTTATCATAGCCTTCTAAAAGCAGCTTAAGGTTTTTAAGATGTTAGCGGGGCACCGAGTGGCTTAAAGCGCTGTCCGTTACGGATCACTGCCATCTCACCTCTATCTGCGCGAGTTCGAGCCTAGTATTCGGCGAATTTGGATGTGTGAGAAAGCTTGCCAGTAGCTTCTCGTGGGTCGGTGGTTCTTTCCGGTGATTTCCACCATTAATACTGGCCGCCATGAATAGCCTATCGTGTGCTGAAAAATGGCGCTAAGCTCAACAACAAGAGATCTTTAGCTATCTCAAGATAAAAGTTGTAGCTACATTACATTGTCATACAGTTCCAGTCACAGCAGAACCTCACCGTTAGCCAAGTAATTGATGAATTTTATGCAAAGACCTGCAGCCTTGTACTTGCTTCTAGTGATTTTCTTCACACAAAGCAAGACGCAACGAAATTATGTCCAAACATGTATATAATCTAAAGAAGGGAAACGCATCAGTATGTCCTGTTGCTGTTACGTCAAATTAATACCATGCATGAAAATACTAAATTTAATATCTCACTTAATTTTATTCACGAGTCATGGTGACATTTGTCAAAACGATGATTGGGACAGTCCTGGGTAAAATGTTAATACAAATCATTCCTTTATTAAAATATTGTCTACTTTCTTCTATATGCTAGACTGTTGGCAATATTTTAGTTTATTGTGGACCTAGTACGTGATAGCAATAATTAGCCATCAGAAAAGACGACACACGGGTGCAAAGATTTTAATATCCTTTATTTCTCCTTCCCTTCCTACAATCTACTTTATTTAAACTTAAATATGAAACGCTCCAAAACCTTCATGCGTAATGTAAACAGATGTTATTTTGTTTAATATGACAAAGGCAAACTAATTGGTGCCTAATCGCACGTGGCACGACAATATTAATTTGAATGAAAGTCGTTTTTAATCCGTTCGTAGTAAGGAACAGACAACATGACTGAAACAAGTTTATTCTCTGTCAATACAATCTTTGCTCTTATGCACTTTAACATTAAAAAAAATCGAAAAAAGGTTTAGCATTTTAATAAACATGTATAGAATCTCAAACACTTCATCCACTTTGTTATTTTCGTTTTGGAATGTTCATTATTGTCACTACAAAATTCAAACAGTAAGACATACCAGACGCCCTCAAATCGAAAATACCTCAATCTCTAAATGCTTCTCCTTAATTCAGAATTCTATATTTCCTTTTGTCTACACTATATTTACAAAAGTAACCGAACGTTATCTAAGGAATTAATTTAACTCGCCCGTGACTAATGCGAGCAGGGTTAGCTAACTGAAGCAAGTACTAGACTTCAAAAATAAATATGAACAAACAAAAACAAAAAATATGAACAAACAATAACTAGAGAATATAATCCGATTAGATTTTATATTCTATTTTTGCTACGTAAAGCGAATCCCAGACATAGAAATTTCATTTAACGATATAAAATTTTCTATAAATAGCCAAGTCAAATATCTAATATTTCAAGCAATCTGGCAAAGAAAGCTAAGTTTGCGACTGCACGTAAAATCGTTCAATAAGTACTTTGATTGCATAGACAGGCCACCACAATGCTCATTGCCTTCATAATTGTTCGGTTGCTTCGGTTGCCAGAAAATGGAACTAACCTTTCCACCATTTAGCCAGTTCCAATTACCCTCTGTATATATGTCCGTTGTGCCTACCCAAACACCTTCGCATGCAGCTGAAGAGATCAAAGATAATTTATTGCAGACATGTAGTCGTGTTACTCAATGCAAGATAATCCAAAATGCATACCTATTTGATAGAACAGTTACGAACATCCATGATTTTCATGCAAAGGGATTACTCTAAGCAACCACAGCGAACACGTTTGTGAATATTGTCTTAACTTGTCAAATAAACATTCTTCCAGAATCCAATTCTATTAAGGAGTACTAATACGTGTCGTGCCAATATTTATGATCCTTTGAGCTTAAGTTCACTACCTTAAGAATCCTAAAACTAGCAATACTGACGATACTAAAGATACTAATAGTACAGATAGCCACAAAAAAAGTTTATTAGGATTAAGATGAAAAATTAAACTGAAAAGACTCCACTGCCAATACTTTACCTGCTTTCGATCGTATCAGATCTTTGAAAAAGATAAAGTTGCGATCGTTTAGACTGATCAAGTCTCCACCGTCTTCCAAACAAACTTGTCTCGCTTCAGACCAAGAGAGGCAATTGTAATAGAACCTGTAGCAAAACCCGTCTTCCTGATAATAATGGTACCCAACGCAACACACATTATTCCCTGTAAAAAAAATACGTCAGTTAATAAAAACCAATGCTTTTCAATCCTGTGCTTCCACTTTACTATACGTTTTGTACTATTATAAATTGATTGTCTGAATATGGAGAAGCGCAATTGTTTTCAAAGTTATCCCAAATTAAGCGTAATGTTGCATTCCTTACATTTGTAAGATATACCTTTCAATTACTATATTGGACACTATACTGTATACTCATTTAAGTCCGATTTCATCACCAAAACGCAGAGATCTTTATTTGGACCCGACGTGTATGCGCGTATGCGCGTTTACAAGCATTATTAAGGGCTGTTGGAAATCCGCGATGCTGAACGGATGGGAAATGATTGTACTCTAATAATGGTGAAGACAATGGCTATTAATTATGGTAATAGTGACAGACACCACTTTTAAAAAAGTTAAATACCATATAGAAATAATTGTGCACCTTTTGGTCCTAATGCTGATGGACACTAAAAATGCCACTGACACTTAAATGATCCATTTCGCGGCAAGTGGATTTTTAATAAAATAAATAAAACAAGTAGAACATGTGCTTTATCTGCATTTACTGTTTGCAAATTAAAGGTTTCTAACGAGTCTAATATTTGAATTAGTTCCTAATAGAGTACAAAAGCATATATCTGTATGGTCAGCATTTTGTGATAAATACAATTCAAATGTATATTGGTATTATTAATAACGACATTCTAGTAATAAACATGTTATCCAAAAGTCTTAAGTAGATTCCTTTTTCTGTACATGCTGAGCCGCCATGAATAGCCTATCGTGTGCTGAAAAATGGCGTTAAGCCCAACAACAGTTTTCTAAACTATTAAATCTCTAGTTTAATTATCTAAGCACCATTTCGCTATCCTAATATTGGGTCGAGGGCAAAATGTACGAAATCGAGACTTTGATTTAGTATTTTTGCCACCCTCCGTATTTGACTGCTTCCAGGTATTCAGCATCATATCTATATCTTTGCAAAAGACTTCAGTACAAAGGTACAAACTAGTTTATCTTATTCAAATGTCACACGCAAAACATAACTAGTAATCATCAGTTGAGAAATGCATCTAAACCGCCACTAACATGTACATAAAGTGGATAACTATCACGATACATGGCCCACTTGACAAAGTAAAAATCTAATGTATAAGAAATATATTCAAGAATACATATTATATTAAGCAGTCCAATAGCGACTATCATGACATTATGACATCCGCAAGAACGCTAGGTAACATCTTAAAATTTACATCTTCCTTAATTCGATTCACATTTTATGGAAAGTGCTTTCTCATACTAGCGAAAACACACACTTAGAATAGTTCTCAGATTTGCAGGTAAATTCAACATAAATCCTATTATTGCATACACAGGTTTATTTACAATTAGCTTATGGCAAGTCCTTATTATCTGTACATGTATATCAAGAACGAAAGAAATGATTATACCAAGGAAAACAAAAATGTATGGTCTAATGACAGTGTCACAACATAGGCAGACTATATATGGTAGCCAAATTATATGGTGTAGGAATAACCCGGGAAAAAACCGGAAAAAAAATCACCGACCCACGAGAAACTATCAGTAACTTTCTCACATAACCACATTGGCCGAACCAGAGACTCGAACCCATACAGACAGGTGAGACGGCAACGATCTGTAACAGTGAGCGCTTTAGACCACTCGTGGCTACCGATTATTAAAGTAAATGCGGTGAAAGTTGCAATGAAAAAACAATGTAAACAATCTTACAAATATCCGTAGTATGCATTTCGGTATGGTTTACAATTCTTTCAGTGCCGTCCACAACTACTTTTCAATATGTTAAGTCTGGAAACCATTTATTTATAGGAACATGTAACACTTCTTGCAATAATAATAATAATAATAATAATAATAATAATAATAATAATAATAATAATAATAATAATAATAATAATAATAATAATAATAATAATAAATGCAACAAGTGTTACATGTTTAGCATACATTTGATCTTGCTTATATTGTACATTGCACGTGGTAATAATTATTCCTAGTGCAACAAGATAATTACAATGCAATAGCTCAATACTATCCCAATACCGTGATTTAGTGTACAAAACTGAAGTACAACATTAAATCGTATAAAAAAATTTCCGTTAAAAAAGTTTGCACCTTAACATCGAAATTTGTTTTCTAAACTCCCTATTACACATCTTTAAACTTATTACGTATTTCTATGTTATATTAGACTATATCACACCCATTCAACTCTTCAGCTGGTCTTTGATAAAACAAAATATATGCTTACCAATGTTTGATTTGAGCTGCTCTGCTTTCTTCAATACATCACCAATTTTCCCTTCCAAAGTTCGAAGTTTCGTAGTAATAGCATCATTTTGGAGATTGATAGCATTTTCACTTTTGTTCTTCTGCACGCAAATATTCTTCTTGGCATTTCCGATTTCTTCCTGGATGACAAGTTTACAGGACGAATCCCAGAAAAACATATTCACACTGTTATATGGAGATCCTTTATCGTCAACTTTCACTGAATTTGCAGCGCAAACATTTGTAGATTGGGAGCTAACATATGTGACCCGTAACACCAACTGGTGAAACAGGATCGATAAAATAAATGAAGTACTCATTCTCACTTCAAGTTCTTTGATTATTCCTACCATGGATTATCTTAAGAAAAAAACTAAATGTAGTTACAACGGCACAAGTTACAGGAATTGTGTATCGCACAATATTCATGTTTCATATATAAACGAAATATTCGCTCGTTTTGGTGGCATGTTAAGCATTGCATGACGGCTGTTCAATATTTGCCACAGCTATTTCAAAATACTGAGTTTAGTTCACCCATTGCTGCACGTGCAAAGTGCCAGCGATGAGAAACCCAAACACTTCAAATTCTCTTGCCTTCCTCCGACAAATGCATCCTCATGGCGAATATAATACAAAGCCAATGTTTAAATACAGAGAAGATAGAGAAATTTGGGAAATTAATATGAAAGATACATATGTGAAAGTAAGAGATATAAGTACAAAGAATAACAGAAGTAAAATAGAAAATTAAAGGGGAGGGGGTAAAATAAATGTACACATGGAAGAAGTAAGAGACAAGGACATCGTAGGGCTATATCATATGGCGATACGCGAAGTGGGTAAGCCTGCGAAAGAGCCCCCGTAAACCCCATGTGTAGTAAACAAACATAACTTTGCAATCTTGAAATAACCTTAGAAATAACCTTAGGGAAATAGCAGGGTGCAACATATTTAATAAAAGAAATGTTTGCGCCTTTTATCAGAAAGTAATCCACTGCATCTAATAATTAAATATATAGTACATATATAAAGGGAGAGACGATACACTACGCAAAAGTCAGTTCAACATTAGGTGTTTTTTTTTAATATATTATGCATCGTCTCACCCTAAAAAGAGCCCAATATTCAAAATTCCATAAATTAACTAATAATATAAATGAAATAAAAAATCTCCAGTTTTCAGTATGTGTGTGTGTATTAAATATGAATGAAGTGATAATATATACACATATACTATAAGTTTTGTTTCTAGGAAAACATGGAAATGATTTGGATAAAGCAGCTGTCCTCACAAATATACTATATAGCAACATACAATATAGCACAATACATATAGCATACATAGGACGTAGGAGACCTTAGCCAAGGTCACATGAAGATGAACAAGGGGAACGACTGCAATAGGGAAAATGAAATCCTATCGGATGAGTGAACTTTTATTTCCACTAGGAATAAATACCCCATCAAAATTTGAGAACATAATAAAATGTTTGATCAAAATTCTTTTTATAAAGTTTAACATAGCAACACATCAGGGGGAAACATAAATACAGGAAAACAATTTACTGTTTATTTTTCGATTAAGTAGGGAGGGGCATCTGCCTTTTACCACCCAAAGAATATAATACATTTTCTCGTGCTTTATCATAGTACAGATGCTTGTCTATTTTGTTTATCAAGCGAATGTGTGTATGTGTGGGTGTGAGTGTGTATGTGTGTGTGAGTGTGTGTGTGTGAGAGATTTTTAAGGTAGCTGGAAGACTTTTTTTGCCATCTCGCTATGATGTCTGCCGTGTGGAAGTTTATAGCGATGTCTATTACTGGATCATCATGCCACATGCAGCATGATGACCCACCCAGTCACATAATCATTATCATCAGAATAACTAACTAGCCTGAACGCTTTCGACTATTAATGAGTCTTTTTCAAAGGAAAATACAAAACACATACAAAACAAACAAATAAAAAAAAAACGTGTTTGAAAGGGTTGTTATTTGCCGTATGATTTGTATTCTTATATATATATATATATATATATATATATATATATATATATATATATATATATATATATATATATATATACATACAAACATATATATAAATACAAAAATATATATATATATATATATATATATATATATATATATATATATATATATATATATATATATATATATATATATATATATATATATATATGTGTGTGTGTGTGTGTTTGTGTGTGTGTGTGTGTCTGATCAAAATGATGTTGGAGTCTCTGCTGAAGGGCAAGACGATGGGTTCCGTTTACTGGATGACCTGTTTTGGAATCTCCTGAAAATACGAATTACAATTTTCTAATATGATGCTGTATTTGTCAGGTATGGTGTGTATAATTTCTAAATATACATTTCTGGTAATTGGGCGAAGGCTTTTATTGTGTAGATTACTCACCACACTACACAACAAATGACGTAATTCAAATGACAAACAATTACCACCTAACATCTCTGCGGCTTGCTGATTACCACGAGGGGTCGTTATCTAATCCTCGGTAACTGGAGTATGGGTAGTGGAGCCACTTGTGGGAAAACTGTCTACAAAGTGGCTTTCATATGCTATTATAGCAACAGTGAGTCATCCACCCACCACGCAGTCAACGCCTGCAACCAACTCGCAACAATCTGTCCCATTTCAACTCCGGAAGTGGTTTCCCGATAACACAGACATGGCAAATACAATTTACTTTAGTCGCATTTTCAACAAATAATTAGATTCCTTTTAGCCAAACTTAGGGTTGGCGTACAAAAATATATGTATTTTAGTCTGAGATACAATCAATAACGAATCAGTAAAAAAGACATGGCAAATACAATTTACTTTAGTCGCATTTTCAACAAATAATTAGATTCCTTTTAGCCAAAGTTAGGGTTGGCGTACAAAAATATATGTATTTTAGTCTGAGATACAATTAATAACGAATCAGTAAAAATAAAACGAAATCTAGCAATAATTTATTTCATGACAAATACTGCAAGAAAATGGACATTATTCCAAACGTTCTAAAGAAATGTGAAGTTTTTAACGTTTATCAATGTAACTTCGAGTATATAAAAAATAATCCGTACTTTTCTTGCATCTCCCCTTATATCAATTACTATGAAGGGAGATCCATATGATTCAAAACGAGTAGTAAATACACAGACTGCCGCTCTCGTTGTCACCTTAATAATAAGAAATAAAATTCAATTTATTGCATTTCACTGCAATATAAGTCACCTATATTCGCTTTTTCCTACTTATATTTAATTATCTAACTTTTATTCATTTATTTTCGTTTTGTATTCATATTTGTTTCGATGAATAAAATGCACTTATAATTAAATCTCTTCGATTTTTTTATTGATTGGCTTCTTGAGGATAATCGAACATATGAGATTGTAAATCACATGGAAATAGTTAAATACGTTCTAAGCGACTAAACAAGAAAGTTGATAGGTTAGATTGTAAACGTGAAGGTTGTTTTCTCAAACTGTCTACTGAATCAAATCTTGGCGGTCTCAGTGATATAGTGATACATTTCTTAATTTTAGTTCCCTGGCGGACCATCGATTTATTATGAGTAGATAACATGGCGACCAAGAAATAGAGATATTTTGCATAAATCACATTTCATGAATGTCTTCCAAAAATCAGATCAAATGAATAACAGTTATAGCAAAATGTAAATTTGTTACTGAGGCACGGTCAAGATGCGTGCAAAAACTACTCTGATCTGATGCCATTGTGGAGGTTGTCACTGTAATGAGGTGGTCTTTATATACGTTGTGAAATATATTTTAAAAAATTTAAAAAATGTTGCCAGTACAGATGACGATTATTTGTTGAAACACATTCATTTGTCCTTAAATCATCTACTCAGCATGGTTTTGTAAAAAATAAAAAACTTTCCAGTTTTATACGGGAACTTCCAAATCTCCATCTGTCACAACTTTTATGGAATAAACTTCTGATAAGACTGATAGCAAGTCGTTACCTCTTCCAACATGCACTTATTTTAACAGGATACGACACAGACGGATAAAGATTAACAAATAAACAACAAAATAAAGTCAGAGTTAATCCATATAGTCTTATATAAAACGGTCAAGGTCACGGTCATATCTTAAAAGCAACACATTTGTAGGGTTCAACAAACTCGGTGAGATTTTATTATGGACAAATATGAACCATTCATGTCAAAGGAAACTATACCAGGTATTGGTGATTCTGCCAACCATATCTCTTCATAAGTTTCAAGGGACTTATAAATTCATTAAAGTCTTTTGTTACTAAGTAATTTGCCTTTATCTGCAAAATCCTCGTCTAGTGAAAGTGCTTATTTTCAGGGAGTAGAGTGTGGCTTTGTTTATGTTTCTCTCCATTGTGTAAATTTGTCATCAGAGTTTGTCTCAGTCCCGGTATCAGCCGAAACAGTGAATTTGTACCCATTTATTATAGCCTTTCTTTTACAACGTTTAATGAATATGATTATATCTGGTCTAGATCATTGCGACTCCTACATTGATCGTGTCATCATCAACAACGACACCTGAGAAGATCTCTTGGAGACGAATCGTTAATCTTTTGATGGAATGAACGATACAAATTTAACCATTAAATTAAACCAAAGTGAGTTTTGACGTGCGTGTTTTGCATTTCTAGGACATATTGTGCGACAAAGGCAAGTTTAACCCAGAAGTTAAGGTCGAGGATATATCTGAACTCCCTATGACGATTTTTGGGTTTGGTTATAAATTGTTGTAAATTTGCTAAATATTATACAATTGCTGAACCTCTGATGTTTTATTGTCTGAAAAACGTCAGGAGGCTTTCTAACAAGTTTAAAACCATGCAAAAGAGTGCAACAGTCCTTTCAGAATATTGTCAAGAATGCCTGTTGATACAAGTGATGTTGGGGTTAGTGAGGATTGACAGTGTTCTATTCTTATAAATATTCTAAACATTCAATATGCACCAGAGAAATAAGTCCACAATCTATATGGTATGTTTGGCTTTGTTACTGGCTTTGAAACACTTTGAAGTATATATTAATTCAGTTCCATTTCCAATTGTTGTATTCTTCGATTACAAATTATTTTCATTGGCAAGATAAAAAGAACAAAAAATCAGAGATTATTAGGGAAGAACTTGATGTTCATGGTTACAATATTGCCATCAACGGTAAAGATAATCTGATTGCAGATATACTTTTACATGTATAGAGGTAGTATATTGCTTGATGTATATTTTGGGTCATTCGTAACATTCAACATATGTAATGTTCAATCACATTTATATTTGACTGATAGTTAAAATAAATGCTTTTGTATATAAATCTTTCCTTTTCATTAGGGAAGGTGTTATTTATATTTAATTAGTATTTTTGTTATTTTTTTCTTAATTATTATATGTTTGTTTTATGGTATGTTAGACTTGACTGTGTCCTAAATGAAGTTGATGTCTCTGCGTCTAGGATATTGGTATTCCTCATGTATAAACCTGCGAACCTGATGTTGACCACATTATTTGATGTGATTTTAGTTACAATGTTTTAATTGTTAACAACACAGAAGGTTATTGAATGGAAAAATCCGTCCGTTAGGTGACAAAATAATTACAAATATTGATAACTGCGACATGAGTAATATAAATATCTTATTTATTGCAGATATTGCTCATTCTTGCGACAACCACAGAAGTAGTTGTATTGTTAGGTTCAGACTTTTTATTTGGACGTTTTATTTATTCAAACTATTTCATTTCCTGGAATTACCACTTACTCAGTAATATTCCTGAACATCATATAAAGGCCATAATGAAGCAGAGCAGTTTATCATAAAGTTCACCATTTGTCCAAAATAACATTCAGCAATAGTTTGTCGTCTTGTCTGAAGTAACCTCTCTCTCTCTCTCCCTCTCTCTCTCTCTCTCTCTCTCTCTCTCTCTCTCTCTCTCTCTCTCTCTCTCTCTCTCTCTATATATATATATATATATATATATATATATATATATATATATATATATATATATATATATGGGCCAGCTGCGTGTAGATCTAAGCCAAATCATATTTGGCACTATATAAATGTATGGGCCAGTTGCGTGTAGAACTGGGCCAAACTGCATTAGCAATCAATATGAATTGACAGCAGTTTTCAGTAAGAAAGAAGAAGAAGAAAATAAGAAGCAGTTACGTTTAATTTTGAAAAATGTTTAAAGTACCCAAAACTCTTCCACATTTCGCACGTTGGATCCTGGACCCTATCTAACACTCTGTAGTCAAGAGAACACTCAAGATTAATTGAGTGGATCAGATAAAACAGAATTTGTCAAACGTATGGTAGAGCACAATACCCCCTTGAGTGATTACCCACAAAAATGCATCGTGTGGTATTACAAACAGTGGCACTCGGCTTGCAAATTACTTCAAGAACTTCAAAAATCCATTGTGTTTATTGGAAGCATTCATTGCAAATACGATGGGATCGTGTCTGAATAGAGTCAAACACATCTGCTCATCGTCGATGACATGCTAGGAGAGGACGATGATGCTAAACATTCATTAAGACGCGAAAGACGCCATCGTAATGCCAATATAATTTAAATTATAGTTTTTTTTAACAAGGTAAAGCACATCGTACCATATGAAGTGTATGTGTTAGCTCAAGATCTAAGACTTTTTTGTTTGAATTAGGTGTACCAGGATACCACTCAAACGCCTCATTGATATTTACTCGACGATTTAAAACCCACCACTCTAAGTATTTGAGATTTGTTCCACATATATTTAACCACTGGTGCCAAGAATTAGAGCCGGTCACCCCCACGTCTATTTTGGTGTAAAACATCCAAAATTTCTTTCCTTTCCAACAGTCATCAACAAGTCTTTTTTTAATCCTATTTTCCAGCCAAATTGATCCATGCTCTATACGCCATCAGTAGCGAAAACTACACATTTCTTCGCCTATGCAATCGAAGCCAGTGTAAACTATGTCTTACCATGTTTGTACTTTGACAGCACGTGACATACGTCAAGGCATGATCCACATGCGTGATAAACTCTGCGATTGGCAGATCCGAGAATCGATATTCAAACCAAAAGTAAAATGATTTTGAAACTCGGTGATTGCTTCTATCTAGGCAGTGTTATCATACGTTCCCTCTTAAAATAGGATCACTGTCCCCTAATTACCACCAGAAAAAGTTGATATCGCGTGACGCATAGAAAAGCAGAATTATCAAATTATGCTAATCATTTTTTTTTAAAAAAAACTTTACCCACTGACAGCTCTGCGACTGTGTTTTGTTAAAACAGTGTATGTTGCAGACCGGCCAAATTACCTCAAATTACATCAGGTCATGCAATTGGATCACGAAGTTCTTTGAGAAGTCAATACCTTAATATCAAGTAAGATCAAAACACTTTATTGGTCATAATTCGGAGCGAATATCTTTGATTATGTGATCTTCTCCTTTCAAAATGCCATCACTCCATAATCCTCAACAACTGAGTACCTGTACAATCAGAATACCTGTAGGGTATTACGTTATTGACTAAAATTTGATTGAAATGATTACATCAATATTCGACGAACAGTTTTTCAAAACCCTAGAGAAAACGAACAAGGTTGTCAGTATAGATTACCTTCCCATTGCTAATGACATTATAATCAGTTTTAAGGATGACAAAAATATTAATTATTTTTTGTCCTGTTTTGTTTTCTCTTTTGGGTGGAATCACTATTATAGCGCAAGAGAGACATCATCAACACGGTGTAATTCTTCAAGTACTTTTTTCATAATTTGTGGAACAAAACGAATGACCTTTTTTTACTCTGTACTGCAAAGTAGTGTAATACAACGAATACAACGTAGGAGACACATTCCTTTCAAAGTGAATTATGGCGTCACTGCTTAAGAAGAAAATTGAAATATGTGTCACCTTTAACGTGAATTTGTGCATCCACATAATCTGCGTGTCAATATTGGTATAAAAGGAGATATGGCACAGAAGTATTCCATTCTGAAAAGGAAACGTTGCGATGAAACTACATTGTCGAAAACTCTCTAGAGAATTGTAACCCATATAGCCTGTGGCTTAGGAGTCGCTTGTCAACGAGGATATGGTCTAGTAGATGTGCATATATCTACTTTTCCTAATGTGGCACCCATCTTAATACCGATGGTGATTCGAGAAGTGTGCTTTTTGAAATATGTCGCATTAATGGAAGGCAGTTAATATTTCCAAGATGTCATCATCAAGAACGTTCCAAAACGCCTTGACGAGACGTCAAACTTGTGTTCTTTGAAACTCAGAAAGACCTTTCAGGTCGACTAGAGATTTACTATACATTCGCTTTAAGCCTGTCCAAGATATTTCTTCTTCTACGCCACAGCGAAGACAAGGCAGAAGGAGATGCTGAAATCTCTTCACAGCTCACGTTTTGAGAAAGAATAAGACAAGAAGAACAAAAAATGATTCAACGACATTCTTCGATCTAAAAAACAATAACTTGTACCTGAAAGTCAAAGTTCTCAAAGGGGTCAAAAACAATTCAGGCGGAGAGGCCAGAGTAATTCTGGTCATTAATTTCAAGCAGAACAACCAACAAGCATCCGATACGGGATGAAGTGAAAACCTTCACCCTTGACTCTAGACTCCAATCCAAGATAGAAGATCTTTTCCAATTACAGTTACTCAAACGGTTATATTTGATCAAAATTGCCATTGAATCATTTCCCTTTCAATTCCTGTTTTTTTGTTATTACATTCAGGGTGTGCATTACTATTTGAAACGATATATTTTGCTCACGTGTTGAAAACCAAAGACAAGATACCTAAATTAAGATCTGAATACAGTACCGTTTAAGTTGGTTCAATTGAAATAAGGTGAATTGTAGAATCCAGAACTAAATTGTATTATGTTCACTCTTTGCACCCTCAGGCCATAATTGTACAAGCTCGTCATTGTACTACCGTCTCTTCTCCATGTAAACTCCTGTAGTTATACGTCCAAGTGCATCATGACAACATGTCCAGCAGGTTTTAAAGTATGCCAAGTTTGGCAGCCGATCCCTTTAGACCAAAACCAGGACCAGTATAAGCTAGGGTTAAGTTTAGACGTCTTCTCTCAACTTTCTAATGCGCCAAAAACAGCGGCGATGCAGCTCAGTTTTCACTTGACAATAAATGCCAGTTGCAAAAGTAACCAAACCATTATTAATATCCTTTCTCGAATTAATCATCAGAAAGATATCATTTCAATGAAAGGATGTGGGTTTTTAACACATGTTACCCAGCCCAAAAACTAACTCTTTTATAAATAAGAGCTCTTTTATAGAAAGGTTCAAGTATATATTATTTCATGATTTCTAGGATTTTTTCCTTTTCTCTAGGTAACTGAGTTACAAAAGGACTCATGCCAATAATTACCTCGTTCATATTGATGTGCCCATTCAAACCCTGTAAACTGTTTATAAATTTCTTTAAAACATATATGTTTAACCTTTCATGGCTGATTGGATGTATGGTATACGTGATTAATCTGTGAATCCGTAGCGCATAACTAAGATTTCCGTATGCCACACTAACAATTATTGGTAATAATATTTATAAAAATCAACATACGTTTGTAAGTTTAAGCAATGCATTCATATTGCGTGCAAATGGCCGCTTGGGATAATTGGGCAGTACTGTAAGTAGTAACCAAGAGGTATGGGACATTTTGCGGTATCTGCCGCCGATAAGAGCTTCGTTTAACAACAGTATTGTGGACAGAATGTTTGTCAATGCGTTCTCCTATAAAGCTGGTGTGCAATTTGACAACAAACAGGACACAAATGTAGACACCTTGTACTTTTTCGCTTAAATCTTGTACTGAAAGTTTAAAAACAAAACTCCAAAGTAAGAAAGACAGAGGCAGTGAAGATTCAAGGCCTGGTTTAAAATGCTAAAATATTCAGAGCAACCATTATCCGTGTTTTAATCAGACACTTACATTTGTACCTATCTGGTAACTTTAATAAAACCGGATGGTTTCCACCGTGAGACAGGTAATAGTAATAGTTATACTACAGCTATAGCCCCATAATTCAGGGACAGTATCATTGGTATTTGATCTTAAACTTAATTTTCTAGCTGCCTAAAAGTGCTAAATTCTTGGATCTGTGGAAATATGGCTAACAGGTTTGACTAAGACACTAATAATGGATTATACATACTCGTAACACAGTATGATAATTTGTAAGTTTAAAGTCTAAAAAATAATCTAACATCGAAATATGTGTCAAATCTAGAAAAAGAAATATGGCGATTAAAATTGCCTAATACTTCTTCTCCACAAGATATAAACTAAAATAACTCCGTAATTTATCTTAAATATAATTAGGTCAGGATTTAGTATCAATATGAGTTTTTTTTGTTTGAGTGAAATATATATTTTGTTGGATTGAAATTATAATATTAATTTCACAGAATTTATTACAGGTATTCATGCGGATTCCACTTCCAATTAATATGCCAATAGTGATATTTGAAGCCATTTGTGATTTTAGCAAAATAGTATTATTATGCATAATTATTAAAATGTAATGTAATAAAATAATTATTATAATGTAGATAAGAACATGATCTAGCATATGAATCTGGAATATATCACATAGTTTATGAAAAATGTATAATTAATAATGTGCAAATACAACAAGGTATGGATAGAAAGAAAATGAAATAATGGGTGATGATAATAATAGTCAGAAAATATTTAAAGGATTTTTATAAATATATGTATTAAAGACAAAATTAAATATGAATTACTTACAAGAGCTTTGAACAGAAAATAAGAGAGGTATAAACCTGAAATTATGAAAATTTTATCAGTATGTTTTGATTATGTATATATGTTTTACGTCCTTCATAGTCATGTTACAAATTGTAACACAGGTACAAAATAAAGAACTAATGATCCACAGTTTCTCTGTTGCCTGAATTCAATCTTTTACATGACACTTGCCTCCATGTTCCTTTATTTGGGCCGAATACTTGTATTTCATCTTGTCTTTGTTGAATATGATTCAGCCTCTAACGCGTTATCTTCAGCTTTGAAGTGGTTTTGGAGCTTTTATAACAGCTGTGGCTTCCTGATGGGTGTTTGAACACTGGAGTGGAAGGAGATGTACATTCAGTGGTAACTACTGATTGAGCAGGCGTTTTTCGGTGCGAATTGGGTAAGAGTAGCGATTGCGTGTTGGTCAGTAATCTAATATCTACGAACGTAGCATAGAAAGACCACTTGTAGAGGCAATCTTTTATGAAGTGATGACATTGTACACTATAAAATCAAGGTGGAGAGGGACGACACATGACGGTGATCAACATGCAATAGGTATTCAAGGAGAACAAGTGTGATACTGGTTGAAAGTGATTGATTTTTGCGGTGTTTCGAGTAATTCAATTTACCGACACAATTACCCGCAATGTTTGCAGCAAAATTTTACATGACTTTTTTTTTTAAATTTAGCCCTAGAAACGAGGCCGAAATCGATAACCTTTGTTCTTTTAGCTGCTTATTATTAACAATTTAGTATAATCAATTTCCGGCGTATGTTTCTAAGCATCTCTACTTAATGTTTTCCTCTATAGATTAATGTAGAGAATAATGACATATTTTAATGATATTACTTCTGTTCGTTTTATTTAGTAGTACTCCCGTTTGATGCCACACGTGTTAGCGCACTAACTCATACAATTATTCATCATAATTATATATTATATTTACAAATATACAAAATATATGCTACCTGTTAACTGCTGGTGGTACCTATACAGAAAATCAATATGTATGTATGTATGTATGTATGTATGTATGTATGTATGTATGTATGTATGTATGTATGTATGTATGTATGTATGTATGTATGTATGTATGTATGTATGTATGTATGTATGTATGTATGTATGTATGTATGTATGTATGTATGTATGTATGTATGTATGTATGTATGTATGTATGTATGTATGTATGTATGTATGTATCTATGTATGTGTGTGTGTGTGTATGTATGTATGTATGTATGTATGTATGTATGTATGTATGTATGTATGTATGTATGTATGTATGTATGTATGTATGTATGTATGTATGTATGTATGTATGTATGTATGTATGTATGTATGTATGTATGTATGGATGTATGTGTGTGTGTATATGTATGTATGTATGTATGTATGTATGTATGTATGTATGTATGTATGTATGTATGTATGTATGTATGTATGTATGTATGTATGTATGTATGTATGTATGTATGTATGTATGTATGTATGTATGTATGTATGTATGTATGTATGTATGTATGTATGTATGTAGTTCTTTTGGAGGTTATTGTCATCACTGATCACAAAATAGGATATGCATCGAACATCCAGGGCCTCTTTTCCACCAATTATATATTCCAGAATTTATATCATATAGAACCATAACATGATACATGACTTTCCTTTCTAGATAAAGAGAAATGATATAGTACTATGTGGTAGTTTTTTCCAACCTAGTGAATGTGGGGTTATCTGTAAATTTAATAACTAAAGTTGAGTGAGCTTTAAGGATCATAACTTAAGCCGTCCTGGTCACTGATGCATGTATTTACATCAGAAGAAATATGACAAACAAAAAGATATCAGGCAAGCATGATTCGAATGAACACAAATGAAGCACACTGTAATAACAACGGTAAGTTTTCCTTCACGTCCATATTGACAGTTGTTGTTTAAACACCTCCGCTGAACTTCAAAATAACTCAGGCTCATTAGATAAATTGCACAGGTGGCTCACACAAAATTGATATAGGACACCCGTAGGAAAAACTGGTCAAGATTTGACAAATAAGCCACCTAACTGAAATAAAGTTAGGTGGACAAACTTGGGGGCTTTGGTGGGTGGGAGTAGCGGTTGCGGTTCTGCCATTTTTCGAGCGACATGTTTTACATATTTTAGCTTAGGGAAGGTCTTTTTGGGGGTCAGAAAAAACAAGGAGCCAAGCACGAAGACCTCGCGCCCTTCCATGGGGACCGCAGTCCATGCCCGGGACTTTAAGATCTTCCCATGGAAGAAGCGCAGCCCAGCCCGGGGCAAAAAGTGTCAGCACTGGACACTGGTGAGCCCGGCTCCGGAAGGGGGAGAGGCCACTAACCCTTTTCAGGGCTTAAAGTCACAAAACACGAAAGTGTGTACATGACTGTAATCACATATTAGCATGAGTCAACTTCATAATGTACTTGCTCTGTCTCATACTTTTGTTTTAAGAAAGATCGCAATAGTAGGTGTAGCAACAGTAGTAAGGGCATCAGGAGACATCGTCGCTGATGTCAAAATGGGTAGTTCTTTTAAAAATGGATTTAGTCTTTTTTAAATATCAAACGAAAAAAAACTTGTGTTAAATTAAAGTTAGTAGACATCGCGGTCAACGATAAAGTGAAAGAGAATGAGATATCTTAGTCGAGTAGCGTGGTTTTCTGAAATACGTAAGTGTCCTAACAGCACAGTACCGTTTCTATTTCTCTTAAAGACACCAACTATCTGGGCGTGTTTTTGTTTGTTTTGTTCTGTTTTGTTTTGAAATTTCTTTATTTCGCGGTATTGTATGAATCCAAGGGTCGTCAACAGGCATGAGGCGTTTAAAACGCACCATTGTCGTTCGCATAAATCATTCAGGGGTTATTAATTGTTGGACTTTCACTTTTCTTATTAAATATACAAAGTCATTGTCACAACAAGAGGTATAGAATGATATATAAACAGAGAGAATGAACTTGTTTGAATCATTTCTGAATCAGCAATCGAGACGAAACGATCGTACGATTTCATTCAGAGAAAAAAGGTAAGAGGCAGCGGCGTGACTTATCGCCTCACACACGAAAAAAAGTGTTTGCTCAAATCGAAGACATTAACGAACCTGAACCAACGCCTTGCAAGCTTGCGACCAGACCGAGAGAGTCTCTACCAATCCAAATTGCGCCAGTATCACCCGATAAGTATTACCACATTCCATTCGAGAAACGGACAACAGTTCCTCTAGAAATTTAGAACAACAACCTACATGTACATGGTGAAGTTTAAAGATTTCAAGTCCGAAGTCCGCTGGATAAAGCAGAAGAGTTCATCACCGATGTGTGAGATTCTTTGTTAACCACACTGAAACAGTAATGTGAAGCCAAAGACAACGATCGCTTGAGACTTTCCATTCATTACGACAGTTTGAAGTCCCCCATTTGGATCGAGTTTAGCAGTCCATCAGAACTGACACCTTTAAAAATCATCGACAAGATTCAACACATGCAGCAATCCAACGGCACGTTTCACATCACCAACCGAAGAGCGACACTTTTCATGACCCCTATTTCTCTTCCCCAAGGGATGTAACATGGAAAAAGGTGTTATTTGTAGACAACCTTCGCAGCTCAAAACAAATCCTCGTCCAAATAAACAACTCTAAAGACAAGATGTGTTAACCCGTGCCATCGTAGTGGGACGAACATATGCCGACAAGAACAACAGGACAGAATGGAAAAGAGCCTGGAAAACTATTCAACAATCGGACTGAGCCAAGCAATGAGAGGCAGAACTCCTATAACAGCAAGCGGGAGTAGCTGAAGACACCTTGTGGCATTCTCGAAATGCAAAAGTTGCAAGACATCTTGGCTCCACATTACACATTGAAAGTTCACCCTCATGAAATGAGTGGATCTCTGTTGTTTCAAGGCAAAGATTTCAAAGACGGAAAATACATTGACGTCTATCAACACATTTTACTGCCATTGCCAGTATCACTGCATCCTTGTCATATATAGTTATTACTGTGAGAAATGTGATTGGCTGTAATAATCGAGAGCAATATAATCATTGCGGATCAAAATGCTCAGGATCTTTGGCCTATAAATCCTGTCTTGACAAAGGACAATAACTAGTGCATTGCCAATCTTGTCAGCACACGTATGTCAGTCCTGCCACTTCCCATCAGCATTTGAGGACACAAGGTTTACAGTGGAAAAGTGCTTGTCAGTTCCTGAGATTATGCCCTTACTTGTGGACAAGGCATACGTACCAACAGTGTCAATGAACACTTATGTTCAGGAAATCAAAGATGCCATATTTGTCGCCAAACCGTGGACATGGAACACCAATGCTACGTTCAAAATTACCTTTCTAAACATGAAGAAGAAGCAGATAACCAGAAAAGGAAATATTTCAATTTTGAATACATGCAAAAGACTAGTATTCATATTCCTAATTTCTGCGTGGCTCACCAAGCGTGAGAAGTGCATCAAAGAGCCTATCTCTACTAGTTGCCCTTACTACAGCGAGATTCCAGGAGGACGTGAAAAAAAAATCTTTCGGCGATCAAAGACATTGGCAGATTTTACCCAATGGATCATATAAACTATCGACGAGAACAGGAGCCAAGAACATATCGAACGTTACGGAGATTGTCATCGATATGCTACGGTGATTGCTCACAATTTCTAGGGATATGATGGAAAGTTTCTTTAGAGATTTTATACTGAAAAAAGTAGCAAACGTCCTAAAGTAACTTTAAATGGAGCCAAAATCATTTCCAATGCAAGTGGGCCAAGTTCAGTTTAAATATTCGATGAGTTATTTGGCTATGCCTTTATGTCTCTTGCCTAAAACGTTTGCCATGACAAAAATGGCCAAAGACTAATGTCGACACTTTTTCAACACCGAAGCCAATCAACACGCTATTTTACCCCATTTGCCTGAGTCTCCCTACTACGACCCCTAAAACATGCGTACTGAACAACGAGAAGCCTTCTATGCATGGTACCAGACTCACGTCTCGGACCATTTAAACTTTCAGGAAGAAATGTGAAAATATTGTCGTTCTGACGTGAATATTTTACGGCGTTCCTGTGGAAAATTTTGAGAACTGTTCACGAAAGACGAAGGGATCGATCATATAAAAAAGCCTGTACCATTGCCAAACTGTGCTCCTTAGTGTACCGTCAATGATGCATGCCCATAAACACCCTGGCTGTCATAAGCCCTCAAACGACCAATTTTAGCAAACGTCAATACTAGATCAAAGCCCTACGCTGGTTACATTTTTTGTGCAACAAAAAAGACAAATGGGTCCAACATGCCTCGCAACTTATAAGGCAAAAAGACCATCAGAAGGTATTCGTTGCATGGCTGAAACTTAGATAATCTTCAGATGCTTTACAAGTTTAACGGGTAATTTTTTCCATCTGCAACCCTCAACGTGACAGTAAAATTTAATTTCTACAACGGACCAGGGAAGACTCGTGCAAGGCGACCTTTCAATGTTGCTTGCAGTTAAAACGGCAGGGATACCAAGTGGTAGAAATGTGGAAACGAGTATAATCAGCGATTGAAAACCGATCCAGAGTATAAGTGCATAGTGGAATTTTACAAACTGGTAGACAATTTGAATCCGCGATAGAGTTTGTACGGAGGGCGGACTTATGCTGTACCAAGCCAACGAAAAGAAAGGAGAAGAAATTATATACTTGGACGTGTGTTTTCTGTATCCGTACTTATGCAAATATTGTCACCTTCCCGTGGACAATATTAGACAATACGAAGGATTGATCAAGTACAAAGTCTTGCTTCCCACGAACTTGTTTAATCCCGTTTTACCACATAATTGCCAAAGAAAACTGATGTTTCCCTTGTGTCGTACTTGTACTGAAACTTGTAACCAAGACCATCCTGGTCAGCACTCACACGACGAACGCGCCTTGACGAGTGGGTCAGCGTGGAACTGTTTAAAGCTCTGGACCTGGGATATGAACTGCTAGAAGTGTATGAAATGTACCACTTTCCCAAGACAGAAAATTACCACAAGAGCATTTTCGCAGACTACGTGAATGCTTTCCTAAAACTGAAACAAGAAGTCAAGTCCTTCCTGATGTCACACTCCCGAAGACCATAAGAAATTCAAAGAGAAATACTGGGAGCAGGAAGGTATCACTTTAGACAACATTTAGAAAAACTAAGGCAGGCGATTGTTTGACAAAGTGATGTTGAATTGTTTGTTGCGCAAAATGGTACAACTCCTGTATTTGCGCAAGACGGAATATTTGTCAGAACCTTTTCGCTAATTCCGGATAATTCAAGACAAAACCAAATTCATGAAGCACGTTGTCGTCGTTCGTGAGGACTTGATCTTAGTCAATTACAAAGAAGAACTGGAGTTTGTATAAGTTTACTAATTTAGAAATGTCATCATTGTGGCTTACGTAACAGCTCATGCTACCTTAAAACTTACGAAGCTTTAGAACTGTTAGGAGATAGTTTATTATATTTTGACACGAACAGTTGCATATACATCGATCGTCTGAGTCAACATCACCCTAAAATCGAAGGAGACCGTTTCGGAGAATGGCCGGACACGCATTCCGACGACAATATTCTAAGTTTGGCAAGTGGCGGCCTTAAATTTTATGGCTGCGAATAACGTGACTCACAAGAAGGGCACACAGAGTGTAAAATGAGAGGACTGACACTCAATTATCACACCGGTCGACTAGTGAACTTTGACGTATTGAAATAAACTTTGGACAGGATCGAAATTTTAAAGTGATCACGAACGAACCGCACAAGAATGTACGTTTACGCACTCACCAAATCGTCAGCCGGCCGTTGGACAAAGCCTATCAAATCGTGTACCAGAAGCGAGTACAGCTTCCAAATCACTCCACTTTACCGTACGGTCACATCGATACTGGCCAGCCAATAAAAAGGAACAACGTTTAAGACCCATATTTCATTGTCACTACAAGCGCCAAGCGAGAAAAAATAATACTTTCAAACAGCAAGTATCGATTGTAAGATTCAAGTCCAACTAGAAATTCTACTGCGATGCTTTGGATCACGATCACATCACCAATGCAGTACCAAATTTTAGTTGTTTATTTACTAACGCCATGGCAAACTACGTGCAAACGGTGTGACCTATGCGATTTCAGATTACGAGACTTTACGACTTTACGTTATGGACTTGCTGATATCACCCAGTATAAAAAGGGACAACTTCCAAGAACGACACTTCATTGCGACAACAAACGCCGAGAAAGATCAATCACTCTACGCAGAAGAAAAAAGAGAAGGAACAAACATCATTGGCTTCTTTCACCACAATACCCTTAAATCAAAGTGCGTCCATGAAGGAAAAGGATTCATTAGACCAAAGAGAGTATTTTAGCATCCAAATAATTCAGACGGCGACTTTGAGTAAATTTAGGACGACAACATACACCAACACGGAGAAATTCAAAGACTTTGCGCCTGACGTTATTGTCGATGAAGCAGCAGGTTTTATTACAAACTTACTCGACTCACTGTCAGGGGAACTCAAACGTCAGTGTCAAGTCACAGATCGAGGTCGTTTGAGCCTATCTATGTATATTGACAGTTTGAATTCTCCTGCATGTCTTAGGTTTAGTACACCTGCAGAATTAACTTCTCCCAAACTACTGAGGGCCATTGTTTTAATGACGAAGACAATGAGTGAAAAATTTGACATTATATGAACTTTATGGTTTCTATTTCTAACCTAATATTGTATTAAAATTGTTAAACAGTGACGAACGCAAAGCAGATGTCTTGCGATAGTCCATTCAAACGAAAATAATAATATTATTTTGTTGTCTTGGCTTATTCACTCTAAAGCTCTTAGTTTCCGTCTAAACCATTCAATTGCATTTTTCCGAAATTAGTGTTTTGACTGTCTTGCAAAAAGGTGCACTCTGATTGACTTCAGTAGGCTTTGCTGTGCTATTTGCATGGACTCTATAGACCACAGGTCATCCTTTGAACCAATCTATTTGCAAAACTTACAAATATTTATCGTAAATAATTGTTCTAATGATCGGAATGTTTCTTTCAATTACTGCATACATTGCCTTTATTCTTGACATTGCGGCCGTCACGTTCATTTGTATGCCTGTTTAAAACTTTTGTTTGTGAGTTAATGAAGGGAACTCGTCCATCTCTACATTCAATTGGATGACACAGCTTGTTTCGATTATTCAGAAACAAATCTAACCAACCAAATGCTTAATCGTCTACAATATGAGTGTGCATGGTTTGTTGACAAAATAGTTCTTAATCCTCGATGTTATATTTAGACACACGTTTCGTGCAATATGAAGCAGTATAATATGGAAAATTACCACACCATTCTAATAATGTAAAATGAACGGACAAAACCTTAAGTATATATATATATATATATATATATATATATATATATATATATATATATATATATATATATATATATATATATATATATATATATATATATATATATATATATATATATATATAATGTTGGGTTTAACACCATTTTTTCAGCACACGATAGGATCTTCATGGCGGCCAGTATTAATGGTGGAGAAAGAAACCGGGAAATCACAGGAAAAAAAACACCGACACCGAGAAGCTACTGTCAAGCTTTCTCACATATCCACATTCGCCGAATCCTAGACTCGAACCCACGCAGATAGAGGTGAGATGACAGTGATCCGTAACGGACAGCGCTTTAGACCATCATATATATTGAAACAGTTTATAATGTTCGCACAGAAAAGACTGATCGATTTGATCAGGGCAATAAATGCGTGAATAATTAAATGATATACTAAACTTTGTCATTGATTTTTTTAAATATTCATCAATAATCGAGATTAACATGCCCTAAATTCATCGTTATCTCCAGAATTGTTTAGAAATTTGCAAAATATTTCTATTGAATACAGTATAGGACTCTTTAAAATGGCAAAATTACATCCGCCAAGTTACGATGTATGAAAATTTGATGCAGACTCTCAGAAGAGATTGTAGGTCGGTAGGTAGGTAATTAGGTAGGTAGGTACGTACGTACGTACGTACGTACATACATACGTACATACATACATACATACATACATACATACATACATACATACATACATACATACATACATACATACATACATACATACATACATACATACATACATACATACATACATACATACATACATACATACATACATACATACATACATACATACATACATAGTAGGGGCCCCGAGTGGCCGAGAGGTCTAAAGCGCTGTCCCTTACGGATCACTGCCATCTCACCTCTGTCTGCGTGGGTTCGAGTCTAGGATTCGGCGAATGTGGATATGTGAGAAAGCTTGCCAGTAGCTTCTCGTGGGTCGGTGGTTCTTTCCGGTGATTTCCCGGTTTCTTCCTCTACCATTAATACTGACCGCCATGAATAGCCTATCGTGTGCTGAAAAATGGCGTTAAGCCCAACCAACAACAACAACAACATACATACATACATACATACATACATACATACATACATACATACATACATACATACATACATACATACATACATACATAATCGTTTAAAATTTTTAAAAAAAACAAAACAACAGAAAAGAACAAAAAGGAAACAATTTTATACTGTGATAATGCAACGAGTATTTATTCCCGAAGTTCCCGAGCATGGATCGATAGACGGCTAAAGAAGTTGAGGTACTTGTGCTTCTTTCTGCAGGCACTTTGGTCGTGCAGTAGTGGTTGAACCGAACTCATTGTTATATTAATAGTCTAATTGTTCTTATATAAACTATGAACACTTAGCATTGAAGAGCAATAGGGATCGTTTTCTGACTGTCGATATATTTGGATTACCTTCATAAAACATTGCTTATTCATCAGGGTACTTAAATCCTAATTTCTTTTTACTGAAGCTAATGAATAGTAAATGTACTAATACGCATTATCGGCCACTTCGCATTGCATTAGGAACGTCGTTAAAATGAGGATAATTATACTTGTAATGATCCTGCCTCTCCAGCTGTTGACGAGCATCCCATCCAGCGCTGGCAATTCTTCCACCGATAATTCATTTGGAGATCAAGGATCTTCATACAGCAGCGTGAATATGTTGTTAGGGAATTCTCTATGTAAAAGCGTTTTTCAGCAAGACGTGGGAAATGCTTTGAAAGAATTTTGCTTGGAGCCGAGCAAACGTGCAAATGAGCTATATAAAGCTGCGACCACGAAGCTTAAATCTTTGGAAAAGAGCATTGATGACGTATTGGGCCAATTAGCAACTGTCAAATTGAGCACAGGTAAGCATGTATTTCATACAATTAAGACCATCTGGAAATGCTTTCAAATGACGTACATATATCCATTTGATTATTTATTACCCTATATTTTAATCAATTGTGAAGTATATTAAATACTAAAATGTTGGACAATGATTTCAACTCGCAAGGGACACAATTTTAAGAGTAATAAACAAAGAAGTAAAAATTATATTAAATCATTGTTGATGAAAGACGGATCATTGTTGATAAAAACGGTTTCGATTTGTTCGATGTTAAAAGTGCATACATATGACTTAATAGTGAATAAATTGGGTTATATGCAAATGTCTTTACCTTAGTACCTACACTTTTGGATCGAAATTATCCCTTGTTTCCACGATTGATCACGCATCTGTTGTCCTCGTCATATTCTGCATATAGTCACCTTACGTTTCTATTCCACGAGTTTCACTTCAAAAAGGCAATACGGTGACAGATTAGTGTGAAACACTGGCGCACGTGCAACTAAATTACCTGCCAACGCCTAATAAAGATTGCTATCGTATTATTCCTTTGCAAACTGAAATTGTCATGTATAATTGCGTATTCTTCCTTTCAAAATGGAAAACTTATATCTAGCTATTCGATTTTGTGTTCGCATGTGCGCTTGCCTTTGGTAAATTGCTACTGGTATCGTCTAGCACAATGATTCAGCGGCATTTATATGGAATCTGTTTATCAAACCCAAATTTTTTTTACTATAAACAGCTTTACAAATTAGGTAAAACTAGTATTCCGATATCCTCCACACAATAAACGGCATATGAAACCATTTAAATAAACACCAGGATAGTATTAATGCCAGCATATGTTTGATTCGTATGTTTGCTGTTAATAGATTTAACGACATAAAGCATTTGTCATTGTATGTAGAATACATCGTACTTTTAATAACATAAGTTTTAATTTGTTTATTATGTCATAATTTCTATGATTGATGTGCATTATATTAAAAAATGTGGATCAAGCACACATTTGATAGTTGTGTATACGTCTGAAACGGTAAAAAATTAATTTAAAATTTATCATGGCTATAGAAACCAGAACAAGACAACATTTAAAAAAACGATCTCGGTATTTGTATGGACGAGTAGAACCATTAAACCATTGGACTCTATTAAGTATATAATGTAATCGCCCTATAGAAAGTCACCTAAATTATCTATTCCATTTTCTGAATTTCCTTATCTAGTTTCTCTGTACTAAATCTTACAAATTTACTGCTTTTTCCACAGTAAATGTGGACAGGTATTAGGAATCTCAAATTAAATTTTTTTAAAATAAATTTGTTAAATTACAATCTTTAATCGATGTTTGCTGCATCTTTTTCCTCTACCTGTAATCTTTTTCTCCTAGTAATTTAACATTTAACTGCTACTTCGAATTTTGAAAATGAATCGGTTAATGCTAGAATAAATAGGTTTTTTTATTAATCTTTATTTGTGTGCCTTTATGACATTAATGCCTGATTTGCTCAACATGAAGAAAAAAATGGAAATTTGTATTGTCTATATTCTCCTGATAATTTACGTAATGAGTATTGAAAGATTTATTTTTAAAAATTTACTGTCTAGGGTTGTGTAATTTTATTAAATCCTTGCAAATATACCTAAATTAGCTAGGGTCATTAATTTTTAATACTTTTATATAAAATAAGCATTGAATAAAGCGTAAACAGCAAAAGCTGGTTTTAAAAGCTTGTGCGAAAAATTGAAATATTTATTGAACTTTGCATTTCCTTTAAAGGTTTATGCAACGTACCCCTTCTGTTTTAAATTAGCTAAAATCTTCTAGGTATTTGAACGTTGGGGCAACTGTTCAAACAGCAACATAGTTTTTATTCAAATTGATCCTTCTCTGTATACGAATATTTTTATCAAAACATTAGTTACTATCTACATATTATTGAACGTTGTTTAAGGCTGAATGTTTATAGTCTAACATAACAGCAAACAAAATTTAACTTGTGTTTTTGTCAGTTTTGTAGACATCTGCAATATATTAGTTTCTATATCAATTTTTGTAATAACAATTCTTGTAATGACATTTGGAAAGCCTTTTATCGTTATTTCGCAAATGACCTCGTATGTGTACTAGTGAAATGACACTGAATCTCAAAGGACATTAATTTTGCCTATTCTGGATATTATCAATGTTAGCAGTATAGGAATTGGTATTTTATAAACGTGTTTAATGGCTTTTTTGTATCCGCGTCATGATGTGCAAATCAGATGCAGCTGTGCACTGTAAACATAAATCAAGCCCGTCATTCAGATTAGTTTCTTAGATTTTGAAACCTATTTAAAATAGTTTTACTGAAAATATAAGTTGAAATATTCTAATAAACTCCCGATTTAGTTTATTTATTACAATAGTACAAAATTTATGTGGAAGGCACGGATTTAAAAGCATTCCTTTTCATTAAAGGAACTATTTTTGCAGGCAATGCCACGTGCCGCACCGGGTACGAACGTTATCAGGCTGACCAGTTTTGCTACAGGTTATACAACAATTGCCTGACTTGGTCTGAAGCCAGAAAAGTCTGTAAGCAAGATGGTGGGGACTTGATCAGTCTAAATCATCACAACTTTCTCTTTTTCCAACGTCTGACACGATCGAAAGGAGGTAAAAGTATTCTTTTCAGTTTAATTTATTTTAATTATTTAATTTAATTATCATCCTAATCCTATTTAACTACTTCACTTTCTTGTGGCTATCAGTACTATTAGTATCTTTAATATCGTCAGTATTGCTAAGTGTTAGTATTAAGTTAGTGAACAAAAGATGTATACTAAATGATTTTATGTATTTGAAATAAAGGTAGACTCGCTTCTATGTCACGTCCTCTTTAGTAAACCCTCGTAAATTTACTAATTCCAATATTGATTCTATTATTATTCTGGTTGTGTCGAATAGTTTTTCTCAAAGTGGTTATCTAGAGCTCCGATGGAATGTTTCATAATATTGACACGGCACGTTCTAACACAAATTCTAGACATATTGGATCCTGCAAGAATAGGTCTATTTGCAAAGACAAAATGTGTGCAAAAGTGTTCGCTATGGATGTACATTAAAATCGCAAGAAGTATATTTTAACGATTCGATGAAAATCGGGATACATACCGATCATTCCAGATTATCGTGCACTCTTTGGGCAATAAGACTACATGTCAGCAATAAATTATATTTTACTTCAGATGCATGCATAGGTGTTTGGGTAGGTGCAACGGACATTGACAAAGAGGGAAAATGGAACTGGCTAAATGGTGAAAGTGTTGGTTCCATTTTCTGGCATCCAAGGCAGCCTGACAATAGTGGCGGCAAGGAGCATTGTGGTGACCTGTCAAAGCCCTTTAATTACTTGATGAATGATCAAACGTGCAGTTCCAGAAGAGACTTTCTTTGCCAGATTGCTTGAAACAGTAAATACTTGACTTGGCTATTTATAAACGTGATTAAATCAATTTTCATATCGTTAAATGAAATTTCCATGCCCGGGATATACTTTACGCAGAGGCAATGGAATATAAATTCTACTGGAATATGCTCTTCAGTTATCATGTTCATTTTTTTCTTGTTCCGTTTTTCGTGTAAATAAAACTAAGACTATTACCAGCTTCTCATTAATCACGGGTTAGTTCAATTAGTTCCTTAGATAACGTTCGGTTACTTTTGCAAATATAGTGTAGACAAAAAACAAATATAGCCTTCTGATTGAGGTAGAAATGCCTAGAGATTATATTTTTGGATGAGGGCGTATGGTAAGGATGATGTTTGAAATATGTAGTGACAATAACTTGCATGCCAAAATCAAAGCTGAAGTATGTTGAGCTTCTATACATGTTTATTAAAACTATTTTCGATTGGTTTAAATGTTGAAGTGCACAAATGGAAAGATGTATTTGAGTCGTGTTTGTTTGTTACTACGTACACATTCAACACACCTCCACTTTTATCCAAAATTAGCGTGTCGTGCTACGAGAGATTAGACATCTATTTGCCTTTTGTTATATTATGCATAACTGACATCTGTTTACATTACGGATGAAGGTTTTGGAATGCTTCATTAAAGTTACTTCGACTGAATGTGGATTGTATGAAGTAAAGGAGAAATAAAGGATATTGATATTTTTGCACCAGTGTGTCGTGTTTTCTTGTAGCTTATTATTGGACAGCACATACCAAGTCTAAATATTGTCAGCTTTACCATCAGTCCAGCATGTAGAAGTAGATATTTTACCCAAGACTGTCCCAATCATTGCAGAAAAGTGACAGATTTAAAATTCTAGTTAATTTATTAGGCCTCTTCATGTGCCCCCTGGCCAACAGTGAACCTGGGCAGAAATATCGTTTTTGCCAAGATGTGCTGTTTTCTGTATTAAATATTTTGATAACATGTACACTGATTCATGAACGAAATGTGATAGTTATTAATTCAATCTTTTCTGCATGGTATTCATTAAACGTAGCGGCAAAGGTACAAACTGATGACTATCTCTTATAGATAGCGTACGTGTGGACATAATTTCTTCAGTTTTAGAAGTTCTTGATTCGTGTCAATTTTCAAGCAAAATGCGTCTACAAGTATTTTAACATTCAAAAAGATAGTCCCATTAATTCCTTGGTGTAAACAATAAAGTTCTGCTGTAATTAAAACTAAAAGAAATAGAAATGTAGTTTTTTAGATCTAAAAGATTTGCAGTTTACAGCGGCAAGTAAGGACATTACTGTTTTAGGCCATGTTAAAGATGTGGTGCATACCAACAGGAAAATGGCACAAAGTTGATGCAATTGTTTCAAGTTATACCACACAGTTTAACAAGTCTTACACTATAGTGCGCAATAAAATTATCCAGTATTATCGTAAAATTTCATTCAAGCTGGGTAATAGTGAACTTCAACTTATCCAAGGATCGAATGGTACATAAATCGTCACTGTTTACTATGAAAAGTTTTCGTCTTAAAAAATTTAAAATTTCCATTATTTGTACCTCGAATGCACGAGCAAAATTCATTTTAACGGAATTCTTCTTGTAACACATTATTTATTACTAAATAATACGAATATTCCGTCAAGCTTGTGGTAATAGTAAATTTTCAAAACTTGTTTTATCACGGCAGAAGTATAAATTTAAGAATATATATTTACATTTAAGTATATATAATATATAATTACGGTAATTTATCTTGACAATATTTACTTGTCGACGATGTCTTTTAAAATGAATGCTTTAAAAGGTTCGATACTATTTTGATATTGAGTGAAGAGGCAAGGAGCTCACGTACGGATTTAGGTTTGGTGACATTTAATCCCACAACAGTTAATGCCTGACACTTAATCCCGCGACCGATAATCCCGCTGACACATTATATGCTCTATACTCAGATAGGCTAAGATCAACAACAATTATCACCGACAGTAATCCATCAAATAAATAATAATCTTATACATTATATGCTCACAGATAAACCCTCTCGTGGACATGTAAAATAAGAAAAATAAAATAAATATATTTAACACAATTTAATAAAAGGTAATCAAGTTAAATGTGTGACAGGTAAACAATGGCACGCAGATAGACAAGAACTTCGCTCGAAGAGTAACGTTCGACAGCATTGGACACGCGTCTTCTGCGTTTGGTATCTCTTGGGGACAGACGGCTGCGAACCAGCGATTCCTTGAAGAATACCAAAAGCAATATGCTATTTCTTTTGTAGACTCTACACTGATATTACTAATATTAATATTATTAATCAATTAATACTATTCCAAGTGAGTTAGCCAAGAAACTTGACTTGTATAGTGGGAGTTATGGTGGTTTTCTTAATTTCTTAATTTCAGCCAATCCGGTCAGTGCTTGTTCTCGAAAGATCAAAATTATTCATGCGATCATACTATTGTATAAGCTTATTATTTATTCGATGGATTACTGTTGGTGTTAATTATTTGTGATCTTAGCCTATCTGTGAGCATACGTGTCAGCGGGACTATCCGTCGCGGGATTATTTACCGTAGGTGTTAATTGTTTGTGACCTTAGCCTATCTGAGCATATTGGTTTGGCGACATATAATCCCGCGACAGTTAATCCTGCATATGTGTCAGCGGGACTATCGGTCGCGGGATTAAGTGTCAGGCATTAACGGTCGTGGGATTAAATATCCGTACACTTGGATTTTAATTTTCATTGACAATTCTCTGGACTATAACATCTTCATGCACTATAATTGGTTTTCAGTTTCGTTGCAAGTTTGTGAAACTGAACTCCCGACTGGGTGGGCTAATCCTGGGATTAAGCGGTTAGAGCGTCTGTCTAGTGTTAGAACCAAGACTTGTAAAAATAGTATTAGTAACTGCCTCGCTTGGCTCTCGGCATTAAGAGGCTAGAGTTGTGCCCCCTCAGCCTGAGGTCAGGATAATGTAACTGGATGGATCTTTAATTTCTCGAACGAACTGAGTTAACTGACCATTTGCCACACGTGTCCAAACCAAATTTGAGTATGTTGATCGGTGACATCCATGGGTCAACTGACTTTGGTCGAACGCGGAGCACAAGATTTGATGGCATCACCGATAAAACATTGCGAATGGTTTATTGTTTTACATTTTAAAATATTAAAACGCATTAATACAAGTTTGTAAATTAAAGAAATTTGCTCGCATTGGCTGAGATTGGCCTTTTTTCTGCTGCGTAGAAAGGAATGGTCATAAGTAGGGACGAAGAGTTTGTGGGCATTACATGGTTTCTACGGCTAGGATGAGTTGAGCGAGTTGAACTGTTTTGATACAAAACGACAGCGAAAGACACAATGTAAATCGTATTTAAAATCTTGTACTGAAATCCAAACACGGGCTCACACTATAAAAAAAACGGTTATATATGCACTGCCCCAGTTCTTGGAATTGAAACATGAAATAGAACGTACTGCAAATGAATGACCTTTCTATATAACCTTAAATATATGTAATTACTCTGAAAATTTAACCTGAATTGTGAATTAAAGTAGTGGTTATCTCGAGAATCTTGTCGGAAAATGGTTTTGCTGGTTCAAAACCTGCGTTCAATTTGATATAATAAAAAAACACTTTCCTGTGACTGCAATTGAAATATTTAAATTTAAAGCTAAAGTGTACATCAACAATTCATTTTTCACATAATTTAAACTATTGCAAAGATCTTTATTCTTGATTTTTTTTAGAGTAACGTGCATCTGTGGTATAATTATCCTTGCTTTAGATAACCGCAGACAAAACAATAAACTTATCCAAGTTTGGTGTCAACCAATACAATTAAATATTTTGAGAGCACATTGATAAAATGTATTCGCATCATGCCACAATTCTGGTTGTAGAGTAATTGATTTCGGTATAAATTGCAAAGGACTAATCTCTGAAAATTGTGATACATTTGGTGTGTCTAAAGAAATATGGTAATAAACATTTACTTGTTTTACGTTTTTCTGTTGGATGCAAGTAAGATTCTGTTTAGCATATCTTCATTGTAAAAAAAAATGTTAGTGGTTTTTATGGAACGTAAATGTGACATCTTTTCAAATTGTGTAGTACTACAGAAAAACTACATAATTTCTCCTACCCTTTTATATTCAATGGGAGAATCTTATAGATCAGAATTGTAAACTGGAAAAAGTTTAATTATTCGACTCATCCCAGCTAACACAGCATTCTTTGCAATAAGACTAAACAATAAGTCTGATGATGATGATAATAATTTATTGACTTTTTCATTGATCTTTTCTTCAATCTAAAACTAAACAGATGCATAAATGGGTGTATTGATTCTTTAAATAGGTATTTTCGCATCATGATTCTAAATGTTTCTTTAAATAGTATTCTTAATGAAACTTTAAGTATTTTCGTTAGAATCAAATGTGCCTATATGTATCATGTAACATGGGCAAGTTACCACGTAAGTCCAAAGGATATTGCCCAATGTGTCCTTTATCTTCCTAGATATTCATCAATTGGGTTGTTTGGATAGAATACTTTTTTTTGCATTGGACAATGTGTGTGTGCGTAGAATCTCTAATAGGGATGGTCCGACTACATCTTGGAAAACACTCGAGCCTTAAAGACGGATAAAAAAATACGTTTTATGTCAGACAATATCTTAGTAACTGTTGCAGACTGGTCATTTGTATTCAAAGGAAAAATATTGGCACGACTCTTTAAAACTTACAGTATTGTCAATTAAATCAGTCCTAAAAATTCTCTCAAGTCCAAATGTATAAAGTTAAAATTTATTCCCAGCAATATTCCAATTAAAATAACAGTAATAAACGCCATGACATCACAAGTCTCTAATGTGTATGTGATCAGGGTTGTAGACATAAGCTAAGAGTTAAGGAAAGAATGTCCATTAAACAAGATTATGTAGCCCTCTTTACTTATCGTTTCTCACGTACGATATGCAGTCACTAATTTTAATTTTTCTTGCATGCAGAAGAGGATCCAGGTATATAAGCACAAAATATAAGATTTTCCGTGTTATTCTTTTATTCAGTTTTTCCATTCTGCGAAAAGTTTGAAAGCAATAAAATGGCTATAGAATATTTATTTTATGGAATATTGCTGCAAAGGTATATCAAAGTATATATTTGGCTATGACTAAAGCTGAACATTATTGGTGTTAGTTTAATGGGTATTTTCATACTGTACAGGTGTCCTTCTTGGGATTTTATCTTCAGGCTTGAAATTGATTGGTATTACTCTTGCTAAAGAAAATGAAAACGAGTCATATGAAACAGGGTTATAGAAATTGTTTGTTTAATCGGCGTCTAATATGAATAATACAACACCAAAAAGATTTGTTACTAGTACTGTAATAGGAATTAACAGATCGGAAGAAATTTCTAGGTACAATGCTCGTGATAACTGAAAGAAAACTGGCTAAGTTGCTCCTCTCGAAAGACTTACGCGCCGATGGTCTATGTGCAACATTATCTAACTTCAAAGTGTACATAACTCATATCCTCACATATTCAGACGTGTGTGTGGATTTTTAACGTAGCTTAAGAACAATTCTTATCTGCAGTGTGGCAGTTTTTAGCAATGTCTAACTCTTGAGGCCTAATATAGATATGCAGCATGATATCCCACCCAGTCACCATGGTAAAACTAGTCCTAATACTAACCGTTCAATGCTCAGCGCCAAACTATGCAGCTGCTAGTACCATTTTATGTATTTGTGACTCGGTGTTCGAAACCGCGAGCTCCCGCATCCGAGGTGAGCGCTCTAACCAGTTAGGACACCGGAATGGTCCTGAATAATTTGCATTACTTCCATTCTTTGTGCAATTCACGATAGATGCTGATTGTAAGCTTTCATTTTAGCTTGTAAAATAGTGTTTTTGCATTTTGTTGAAACACTATTTGTACTGCCAACGTGGGTATGTGAAAAAGCTTGCCGGTAGTTTCTCGTGGGTCGGTGGTTCTTTCCAGGCTTTTCACTTGTGCTTCCTCCACCATTTATACTAGCCACCAAGTATAGCTTATCTTGCACTGAAAAATGGCGTTAAACCCTACAACAACAACTCTTTGCATAACCGATGATATTGCTATATTTTGTAATACTGAACAGATTTTTGTTGAAAAAATAGTGAAAAAACAAAATGTTATTTTCGATTAGTATGTCGATAATTTTAGTGTACACATTGGCAAGCTCGCAGTATTGATAGTCCCCTTATTAATCGCATTCATGTTTCAGACGGGAACACAATGACCAAGTTTTTCATCCTGTCTTAAGGCATCAAAAGCATTATTCAGTTATCAAATTTTGATCAGCCAAGACAGCAGGATGGGCACAATCGTTAGGAAAACGTTTCTTTATTTGATTTGTTTCTTCTAATGTATCAGGTACAACAGGTTTTTCCTAAAAGAAATTACAATATCCTTGACCCAGACCCAAATAACGATGCCTACTTGTATTGATTCAAATATTCAACCAAAATTTCTAGAAGTATGCTTTATTTGTTTACAAAATAACATCAATGTTTCTTGCCAAGAACACAGAAGGAGACGAGAGAAAGAGACAACGAGACAGATGTTGTATGAACGTTCACAGGCGTGTATTAATTTGAAAGGATTTATTAACGTATCTAATACGTGATTACAGATTGTAAAGGTTGAGTTTTAAAACGTTTACAGTAAAACCCTCCTTAATTCGGCGTCGTTAGCTGGTGAATGATCTTCAGCGGGTTATTCCCCAGTGTGGACGGATAGATGGAACGTTACAGATAGCTGAGTAAATTATCGAAAGAAATAACAAGGAGCCCTTTTCAATATATAAAACGAAAATTTTTATGGTGCTTCCTAATATATATATATATATATATATATATATATATATATATATATATATATATATATATATATATATATATATGAGGTTTGTATTAGATAACGGAATTGTGTTGCACAAATTCTGTGTCTTAGCGAATGTCTATATATAAATGTTTTGTGTTTGGTACACTACTGTTACTTTAAGTACAAATGACCTTAGCTCGAAGTTTATTTCACACCGCGGCCAATTGGTAATAAATTGCCACGTGCATTTTCAGACTAAAGCGGCCATATATACCAGCATACATTACTACAAGTCTTATTTACCTTTGGCAGTTCAATTAAATAAATGCTCAACTACGCATGGCATACAGTAACTTGCGTGATCATTCAAATATTGTGCAATCATATATAAATATACACTTGTCATTAACTCGCAAGAGCAAATGTCATTCTACACAGAGAATCAATTCATATATCTTAAGAAATATGACGTATTTATATACTATATCAAATCCCTACGAAATAAATGCTCAACTACGTATGACAGAGTAACTTGCGTGATCATTCAAATATTGTGAAATCGTATATAAATATACATTTGTCATTAACTCGCAAGAGCAAATGTCATTCTACACAGAGAATCAGTTCATATCATAAGAAATATGACGTATTTATATACTATATCAAATCCCTACGAAATTTTACACATTGAATTTTTAATTACATGCAATCCGTCAATTCTCTCAATGAATTAATAATTAAAAGATGAAAGAATTAAATGACAAAAGTAACGTATCAATAAAATCTCACGAAATGAATATGATACATGCGTGAATCATAAGCATATCAAACATTTGCAAGCAAACCAAACAAAACAAAATATTAAATTGGAAATTAAAAAGCGTATCTTAATACCGTTTCTTTACAACCAAAGTGTCCTAGTCTAAAGCCTGTCCTTCTTTTAAAGACAGCTCTCTGGCTCTTTCTACTTTGTTCCATAATCACGAATTAACACAACTCTCTAGGCTTCTCCGGAGTCAGTCTTAGCCTTCTTTCAAGAAAAATCGGACTAAAGAATTTTGGCAAGTGGTAGCCCTAAATTATTTTCCAAAGTATAAGCCCTTTTTTTCACTGACCAATCGGAAATAACAGTTCATAATATGTCCCAACAAATAACCATGTAATGTCCCAACAAATAATGTCTATCACCAGACTTCAATAGCCTAAAATATGCTGCAATTAGCTTCCTTTAAAAAGTAAATAATTTGACGTGCACCCCTTTTTAAACAATTATGGTCGAGATGTTTCGCGCGCGAGTCACTGTACCAGCACAAGTGACACGGTCAAGTGCTACTGGGGCTTAACAGAACCCTTTTATGTGTTTAGAGATGAAATAATCAGTGAACTTTCTCCAGACCGTTCTGGCTTGACTATGTCAACTTCAAAGCACAATTTATTTAACCTTAAGTTTCATTAAGTCTTCAAAATTCGACACATGATAATGTCATGCAGATATTTTGAACAGCCTCAACGCAGTGCATGCTTTTTTAAATGCATCTTGATAAACAAATTTTGTTTATACTATATTAGAACACGAACTATGTAAACTGGATCAAGCTTATAATAAAATGCGTTTAGAATCATAGTATTGTTTTGTGTAAGAACACGTCAAGCCGCTAATGTTAATCTAACGACGAACGCATTGAAATCAGCAGTGACAGCAAGGACAATAAATAGCGAAATACTCGAAATATTAATAGACAGGAATATTAGTTGAGAAAATAATATAAGGAAGTCAATACCCTAATAGTCAGGATTGAAGCAATTGCAGTTTCTGATCCACATTATATAAAAATATTACACATTTCATGCAGTATAAGCCTTTATACAACGAGTTTCCATTGTATAGCATCATGGAACGCACTAATAAGTGCACGCAGACTGTGAACTAGCTCAAGCAAATCGCACAATATCACGGGATAAAAATATCAAGCAGAATGAAAGAAGACAACATACTTAGTGTTTGCTCTTTTACCAGAGGTCCAATGACACTGAGAAAAATTTTGCGGAGCAACAATGCACTATTATATAAAGATTGTTACATGAGAGAAGGGGACCGAAATGACACAGGTAACTGTGAATTAACAAGAGCGTTGCTGCCAAATTATAGCTGTTATCAGCATTGAGGCTATCGCAAAAGCAGTTGCAAGTTTCTGAGTATGAGTTGCATAAACGTCATGGTGACTTACAAGATTAGTGGGAATATATTCCGATCGAATACAAGACAGGTTTAGACATAATGAAACCTCATTCGAAGATGAGCCCAGAATTATAGAAACAATACATCGTGCGGGCACCTACACGGTTAAGATAAAGATTGTTATCCGTGTTTATTTGATTGTTTCTTCTAATTAAGACAAGGATGTGGAGGGATTATAAAGAAAACGCATTAACATGGATTTATATCGGTACAAACGTAATCTTCGGTCCTAAAAACACCGCGACCTGTAATGTGGATATCAACAAAGCTTTAATAAAGATGTTTGAAACGTTGGCATAATACACCAACGTAGGATATGGATGGACTGTGGATAGATGCATGGAAATTCTAGTTCATATTTCAATGTTAAAGCTTTTCCTCAGGTTGAATTATATTGAAACGCTAAAGTCTATTCAGCAAAGTGCAGTGCTTCATCTAAAACAAGGACAATTGATGTCTCCAATGTCTTAAGTTGCCAACGTTTCATCAGGTTTGGGTGAGACAGATCAGCTTTTACAATATATATATATATATATATATATATATATATATATATATATATATATATATATATATATATATATATATATATATATATATATATATATATATATATATTGGGAAAACTTATATTTTTGATAATATTGGATTTCTCGTTACTTGGTTCTAATATTGGAAGGTTCTATGGTCTTAGACCTGACATTGCTGTCGTTATATTTGCTTAAGGAAAAGATTGCAGCCGATTCGACTGCACACACACACACGCTGGAAGTTAAATATTGATTTTTTTATAGTTTCAAAGTCCAGCGGCGCAGGTATCATTTTGTGTGGATAAAAAAATTACACAAATGGTATATCTGTACAGTTGTTATTGTTGTTATATGGTTTAACGCCATTTCCAGCACAAGATAGGCTGTGCATGGCGGCCAGTATAAATGGTGGAGGAAGAACCAAGGAAAGAACCACGGACCCACAAGAAACTATATTTACAGTAAGTAGGAGTATTGGAGATTCACATGCAAACGTTGCATGCATATATGTAGCATTCAACAGCTACTCATAGATTATGCCTTTTAGTGTTATCAACCGCAGACCCCAATTCTTTAAAAAGCCGGTTTAAAAAAAAATTACGAAAGTTATAGCGGTACAACGGAAGATTAAAATTCCCTTTGTCATTAGCGCGGACTTTGAAAAATTAAACTTGCTAAACAAATCCAATATGGGATTTGCTAGTGTTATATTGTGGATAGCACTAGGCTGAGGCGTTTCTTAAATAACTCGACTTGCTGCGACGTGGATTCGACTTCAGTTCCCCTCGCCCGCATATACATACGCGATAATGCACACGCGTTTTCTGAAACCATTGTTTGCTGGATCTATTAATGTCCCGTTCAGATTGTTGTTAAAGTACAATATGACAGCATTGAACCCTACAGACTATCCGCACACTGCTTATGGAATCTACATATACACAATACCGAATATGCTTCACAACATGGGTAAGGATGAAGGTCATTTAATTCAAGGACTGGGAGCAGCATGGAACGCACTAATAAGTGTAATTCGTATTAGCATGGAAAATACATGGCATTTAGTCTCGCACGGGTGCAGTTAATCGACTCGTTCCAGTTTGTTCATTCCTATCTCAACTATACTATAAATAAGCATTAATTATGGATTCAAAATCGCAAGTCTATATTGTTCCATACTAGTACATGACAGATGGGGAAATATTTGATAATACGCAATTGCCACGCTTAAACGCATTTAGATTAACCCAATCCCGCGACAGAATTTCAGTAAAGTTTTACAAAAACCTTATGGTAGGATTTTGAGCGTATAAATCTCAAAGAATAGAATGATCTGCATTTGCAGAAATAATATATGATTCTGCTCCGGGGTTAGTTACGTCAATAAGAATAAATTGGGATCCGCTACTGTCATAAGCAAAGGTTAAGTGGGAGTTGTTGATTGATATTACTAATAATTTCAAATATTTGTAGCAGATGAAATATGTAGATGATGCCTGTCGGGTGTGTTAATTAGATCTTACGATATCGAAATTTCGTTCATATTTCTAAGACGAATTTATCTGGCATATTTGGATTGCATGATAAACATCTTTAGGTCACACATTTTTGTAATACTGTAAAATTAAACTGTACAAAAATTGAGAGTATAAATGATTATGCAGATACGTTTTAAGACAAGAAACAATCTGTTTAGGCTGCAATTCGAATGGATTGATATTAGTCAAATTAAAAAACACAAATGATAATTTCAAAGAAAAAAATATAAACATTTGATGGAGACAACACCATTCATATCTGAACAAATAATGAAAAGATTCAGTGAGCTTCTGTGTATTGATTTAGTTTTCTGTATGATTCAGATTACTTAATGTAAACATCGAATCCGAAACATCATTTTCATGAAGTAGCGTATCCTTCGTCTATTCAAATTAGTGTGCATGCGATTGATATATTCGCAACTATATATAGCTATAATACGATATATATAAAAAGGAAGAAAACTAGGTAAAGTGTTTTGTAAAATTTCACATAACAAAAAATTATTTATTTGATAATATGTTCATAATTAAATGAATAATAAACAATTCAGACGGTATGAAATGAACGTTTTTACAATATTCACTCCGTATAAACGGTAAAACATATGCTGTGCGATTCCTCTCTGAAGTATTGAGAACTTTCAAGTAGTGTTACGTCCTGGTATTGTTTGGTTTAATTCCTGGTATTATTTGGTTTAATTCCTAGGCCCTTTAATGAATCTGGTATTGTTTATTTTCGTAAACTGTATAATCGAGGGGGGGGGGAGAATTATATTATCCGATTCTCTAAAAATGATATAAAAGTCAAACCTATAGCTTTTTGCAATTATTCTTATTGCTTTGTAACATCATTCTAACTAAACTCTAAAAATCCTGCAAGAATGGCCAAAGGTTCACTTTAATAACGGTCAAATTAATGTCTTATTTCTGCCACTGAGCCTAATACCACTAAATAAATCAATTTAATGAAAAAGAAAGATCCACGTGGTGTTTCACTTGTATTAATGTTAATTTCTATTGTCCCTATATTTCGAACACCCGATTATAATTTACCTTAGAGGCTAAACATCCCTGTCATGTTAAACCAATTGATATTTTGTTTGCATTGAATTTTAACTTGTTCTCATAACCAAACATATATAGAAACCTAATGTTGGCTTCGCATTTTCACCCAATTATTATGTATGTCGTGGTTGCCTAATGTTAATTTCCAGTCCCTATAATTCGAAGAATATCATATAATTTCATTCAAAAGCAAAACAGGCCCATAATGCTACCATGTTACATTCTCCATCTCAAATAAATCCATCGTGTTACAATGTTACAATTTCCTAGCAACACAGTGTATGCCTAATGTTAATTTCCCGTTTGGATCCATATTCGTTTCGCCATATGTACCAATATGGTACACCTTGTCCCTCAAATGCCATTGTATACTACTAGTCAAGAATGACAAGGTCATGCATATATATAACCTTTCAATTTTCTAGAATATGCAAAAAATTAAATTATAGCAGACATGTAGCAAGTATTGCACTCTCAATAGACACAACATATTTTTACTGCAGGTGTTGAACTCGCTTTCTAGAGAAGGAATGTCTCTGTTCATCTAATTTTGTTGCAACAGGATAGGAATTTTGTTCTGCTCCTATAACCAAAATTACAATATCACTATATCACTAGTTACTTATAAACGCTGTAAAATCGCGATAGTATGTATATAAGTTTGACAATATACATATTTTAGTATCTGACTGCATTTTTGGGAACTTGGTCGGATGAATATTATTGTGCTGACGTACCGTTAAATTATATGTGTGCATATCTTTTATAGATACACCCCTTGATTTCAACGACGGTAATGCCTATCATTGCCTTCAATATCTTAATATAACTGGTATATTATTTCAAAATATTTTTACTGTTACTACATATTGATGCTAGTAGTAGTAGCAGCCGCAACGGTAGTAAACTAGTATATTATAAAACATGATGCTGGTGACACATTACTGGATTTCGATTGTGCAACATCTCTGAAGAATTTAAGGTTATTATCCTTTAGACTCATCAAGTACATACCTGCTTTATCGAAGAGTCGTTTGGCTTCAGTCAGGATTTACACTCATTTTCAAGAAAAACGTGACTAACTCATAATTCACTTTTCCCCCAAGACACATGACATTGCATGCGAAGAAATGATATAGTCATTAGAGTCAAGTTACTCTTTTAATTTTGCTGCCTCAGCAAAGATTTAATAGTCGTGTGATGTGATTATGTTTTTTAACGTAGCTTTAACAATTTTTAAATCATATCGCTACGATGTCTGCAGTGTGGCAGTTTATAGTGATGTCAAGCACTGGGACATCATGCCGCAGACATGTAGCATGATGTCCCACCCAGTCACATTATCCTGACGCCAGGCCGACCAGTCCTGACACTAAGCTCTTAATGCTGAGCGTCAAGCGAGGCAGCTGTTAATACCATTTTTGTAAGTATTTGTTATGACTCGACCAGAGATAGAACCCATAATCTCCCGCATCCGAGGCGGACGCGCTAACCACTTGGACACAGGAGCGGTTAAATTTAGTTAGTAAATTTCTTAAACCGTACTGGTAATGTATGAACCGTGACTGGTTAATTTTGGTCTGCAACACCTCATGTGTGTGAACTGGTAAGTAGTAATTCATACTAAAGTTATAAGTTTCTAAAATTAACGCAACGTATACGTTACATTTACTCTCACAAAGATATATTATCGCTTATTATTGTAGTTCTCGATATGCATTTTACCTTTTGCTATTTTATCTTATTCTCCCCATTTCGTGTAGGAACCAGTATCAATCAAACCAGCTGAAACGATCACTCACAAAAGGTTAGTTGTACGTCGCTAGCCTTAACTCGACCTTGACGCAATACCATAAGAATCACGAACTATCCGAGTGTCATTTTGCTTGTTGTTAGGGCAAATATATGATCTTCGAATGACCCTTGAAAGCTCTATTTATAAAGTAGGAAATAGCTTTAATGATTGTTATTTTTGCAAATATAATAAATGTTACTATTTTCTTTAAATCTTTTTGCATACAACTAGAGAATTGATGTTTAGTTTTGGTTTTGACTGAGAGTTAACTAAACGAAAGAGCAATACAAACGGATTATTCTAAATTTCCAACATATTTCATAAAAATGACACATTTGTATTAAAATTAAATAGCTCGAATATAATCGTGCTTTTGACTCAAAATACCATCGACATTGAAGTATTCTAAAATTGCATGTTTTAGATCAGGTCGGAAACCCAAGGAATCGAAGGTTGCAATCCATATTATCGACTTAAAATCTTATCTCTCTCAATCACAATTAAAATTCTGGTTCCTCTCATCACTGACATATTTTACATAGTTCACAATTAAATGTAGAGTTCTCTGAAATATAATCTATGATAATTATTGATCGTTAATAAGAGATATGTATAATTAAAGATAAGACTAAAAAACTTCTGATGGTGTTTATGTTCATGTCTCAATAAATTGGTTAGGTTTGGTTTCAAGTGCATAACCTGGCTTTAAATTAATATATGAATTTCTCAAAATATCTTTAGATGTTTTACTTTTAACACTTTGATGGTAAATGATAAAGTAAAAAAGATACGTTTTTAGTATGATTTTCTTTCTCTTTCTTCGTATTTTAAAATATACGAGCACATTCAGAAAAAATTACTGCACTGCTAACATCCCTTTTATTTCCAGCACAGTATTAATTTATCTTAAAACTGTGCAAACTTTTCCCAACCAAGATAAAAAGTGTCAATCAAATTAGCTGAAAGACGTGTACGCATATTTTGGCCGTCTCTACCTATGAAAGTTGTACAGCAAAAGAAATCTGCAATGTGCCCTTTTCTCATTATGTGACGTTTCAAAAGCCTGAAGCTGTACTATTATCCCATTCAAAGCGTTTTCAGACGTGGTAATTGTGCTTACAATTTTGTAAACTAGTAATTCGAAGAATTGTTAACTTACGGGACATTTTTATTTCTGGTATGGACAGCAATGCTATTAATTAATACGCGTGAGCCTATGAAATCAAGCAATACAATTAAGGATATGGTTTATAAATACAACAAAAGTTTTTAACCATTAACAAGTAATTCAAAGGATTTTATTGTAATTAGACAAAAAGAATGTTCAAAGATAACTCACCTCAACATACCGTTTTGTGATTTTTTTTTCATTTAAAACTTCTACGGTAAGAAAAATACTGACTGAAGCATATTTTCTTTTCCTAAACGACAATAAAAATCAATATATAATTGTAAATATTTTCTTCAAATTTCGTTTTACACGATTTATACCACATATAGGTAAAACAGAAGTGAAAAAATACCAAAGCACAATAATTATTTAGATGTATTCGATTTACATGTATCCAATTTTTCATCAACATCTCTTGGCTTCGTGTTTGCGAACTTCATCGCTTCTTTTCTGCCTAGCTAGTATCGTGTTCATTGCATCTGTTATGTATTTGTTGTTGTCTTGACAGGAAGAATCCCCAAATAACTTGTATATACTGTAATATACACAATGATCATCTTTAGATTTCGTTTTATTTTTCTTGCAGTCATTTTCAGTGCTGGAGGTAACATAAGCGACCACGATTAAACACGTGTGGAACATGAGAAAAATGCATGGGTATCTAGACACCATAGACAGATTTATAATTTTCTTTCTGAAGCAGAGTATTGTATGAAATGGTGAATTAACTCAGTATGTTTCATGTTATTGTTGTGTTTCTTTAAACATTTTATTTGCACAATTAGGAATAGGAAACAATGGGATCGGGCACAAATTTTAACAAATTAAGTTAAATATATCTCTTCATGATACGCATATTGCAACACATGCATCATGACAAATAATAATAATAATACTAATAATACTAATAATAATACTAATAATAATACTACTACTAATACTACTAATACTACTACTAATACTACTACTACTACTAATACTACTACTACTACTAATTAATAATAATAATAATAATAATAATAATAATAATAATAATAATAATAATAATAATAATAATAAGAGGACAGTAATCACGATCTGAGCACATTATTGAAATGTTTATGTAGTGGTTAAATTTTTGCATGTTTGAAGTAAATTTCCATAGCTTTGATTCTCATCATCCTTTTCCCAAAGCAGCAAACATAAGTATAATTGTGTATGACATTGAATGTAATGTTCTCATCAACTCAGTTCGCTAGCTACTGTACTAGGTAAAGAACATGAAATGAACGGTAGTTGCTCTCCCACGCAAGAACAAAAAAAGTGGGGGCAGCAAGTTGATGAAAGTAATAATCCCATACGCTCATGAGAATTTACAAATTTAAATTCAATATAGTACAAAACAAGTTCATGATTACTTGTTACGTTCGTGAAAAACCAGGCAACTGTTATTTACTGGATTAAATTTTAAGAGCTATTCCTTGTACCAGTAATTTTGTTTTATTAGATTCTTGACACGCTCTATATCAGCACATTAAGGAGATGAGTATTACAGAGATTAGTCATCTACAAAGAGACGATAGAGAGAGGTTTTATCAACATCAATATAGTTTACAAAAATCAAAACTGATAGTGGCCCAAGCACAGATCCTTTTGGTACACCAGGTCTATTAATCGCATCCCGTGCAGAAGATTCGTGCCAGATGATCGTTGATTTCTTTTACTTAAATAATCTTCAAACCATTGCAGTAGATGACCTACCTTATTCGTTCAGTTTAAATACTCCTACGTGCCACACGCGATCTAAAGCTATTCACACAATATAACAAGAATATTTTGAAATGATCTGCATATACTATGATAGATTCAAAAGATGATAGTCTAGTGACTAGGGAGAAATCCTGATTAATATTTATAAAAATGAAATTATATTCCTTTTTTAAATTACATTTTTCACCTTTTAAAAATGGGAAAATGTGCAAAGGTTTCATTTATTTTCCTTCTTTGATAGAAAGCATCTCTAATTGTTCTGCTATAGCTTACTGAGACTTCACCCATTAAGTAACTTACGCTATCAAATCGAATGGCTGTATTTTCCGGAAATTAAATAATTAAGATCTTTATAATTTCTTTGTCCATAGAAGTAACTTCATTTAGGGTATTAAAGCATTTTTTTCGAAAAACGGAGATGAATATTGCTATCAGAAGTTGACACTGAGGAAAAAAAAATTATTTAATATGTTAGCCTTTCTTCATTATAGATGCAATCCGAAGCATTATCTCGTGTGTGTATGGATGTGTGTATATATGTGTGTATGTGTATGCGTGTATGTATGCATGTATTTGTGCATGCATGTATGTATACACACATAGATACATAAACAACATACACATACCTACCCACCTACATACATACATATTTACATACATGGGACACCGAGTGGCCTAAAGCGCTGTTCGTTGCGGATCACAGCCATCTCACCTCTGTCTGCTTGAGTTCGATTCTAGGATTCGACGAATGAGGATATGTGAGAAAGCTTGCCAGTAGCTTCTTAAGGTCAGTGGTTCTTTCCGGTGATTTCCCGGTTTCTTCATCCACCATTAATACTGGCCGCCATAAATAGCCTATCGTGTGCTGAAAAATGGCGTTAAGCCCAACGACAACAACATATATACACACATATATACACACATACATACACTCATATACACATACATTAATTCCTTACGTCATTTAGTTTATGACCAAAGCCATAACAGGAAATGTTGGGCTTGTCCGGAATACGAATTTTAAACCAAAATGTCAAATTTAGGTCGTTTCGGAATTGTCTTGTCAAATTTTTCGACTCGGGAATGGTTTACAAAGTTTGAGTTTATGGAATTTACCAGTCATTTTTTTTGGGACACAAACTATCTTTGTCAAAATAAGAAATTGAAACTATTTTCAAAACATTAATGACATACTTTAATTCAAGCGTTGTAACTTTAATTAGTTAACTTATAACTGAGACTGAGTTGAAATTAAAATTAGAACAATACTTAGAGCAAGAAAATCTTCAACTTGAAAAAGAGTCCTCAATGAAAAACGAACAGAAAAGATAAATGAAATCGCAATTACCAGAAGAGAAACGAGATGCAGAAGAAATCACAAATGCAAAAGAAAGTTTAGAGCGGTAAATACGAATACAAAAAGGAGATCCTAATGAAATTGCAAATACGAACAGAAGAAATTGAGATGGAAAATACATTTGAAATTAAAAAGAATTAGAAATGGCATGCAATAAATGTTGCTCTCGTTAAATTGCAGTATTTTACCGAAAATAAGAGATTAGAACCCTCTTGTTTAGGAAGAGATACAGATCAATATTATGGCAAAATTAAGAAAATTCATGTCGAAAGATTCTATGTCAATCATCATCCTATTAAAACTTTAAAAGACACGGGAGCTAGTTATAGTCTTTTGTTGAGTACTTCATCTAAGCCTTCTGATAGACATTTTGTTCGGGGAGTAGTGTGATGCCTCATTCAAATTCCACTCCATAATGTTAATTTGACAATTTTTGGACAAGTTAATATCTTTGCTGTAAAATAGTTGCCATTGAGGGAGTTTGTTACAATTGCTGAAATTGTGCAGTTGCAATTATTGAAATTGCAGTTGCTAGGGCTATATAATGAAAATCTCAAGTGAATGTTGATTAAGATTAAATTCTATTAGATTACATTTATTGGTAAGGCTTTGTGGTAGGGTCACTTTGCGTTCTGATAATGACATATCTAAATCATGTAAGTCTTTACGCACTTGTGAAATGGTAAGGCATCCATAAGAAAGCTCATTTACAAACTATTCATGGATTTCATGAACCATTTAGCAGACTGTAGGTCTGTTTTCTAAGATTTAACCAGGAAACAAATATATGTTGAACATAATGTGTGAAGCGACATGTTTTCCAGAGGCAATTTCTTTACAGAATATTTAGACGAACTATAGTTAAAGCAGTAATAAAGTTCTTCACACTTTTGGGCATTCCGAAATATTCCTATCTGAACAAGGTTCTAATTTCACGTCACGGATCTTCTAACAGTTATATACGATTTAGATATACAACAATTTAAGTCGTCTTTCGAGCCTTTCCAAATGAACAGTTCAGTCCGGTTGGTTGTTAGAATTATTTTTCATTGTTTATGCGAGATCATGCGAGTTTTTTTTTTTTATTTTGTTGGAGGTTTGCAAATTCTCAAATAACAAACCATGTTACCATTTTGCATGTATACATGCTCCTTGCACTGGATTTTCTTATATTTCTTGTGTTCTTGTAACATCAAGTAGTCTGCAGACGTACTTTTATGTTGTATTTAGATATTATTTGAGGAAACGTTCTTTAACATTATCCCGTGGAAATATTTGACTATTATTCTCGAACTATGTTGACTTATATATATCTAAACCATTTTTATGCGTCAGGATTATTAGCGGACCCGTATATTAATGGATCCGAATATTGCAACACTTTTCTTCTGAACGTTTCCATACTGTTTTGTTTACAATACGTGCATACGTAAATTGTCTGCTTACCTAAAATACAACAGAGGGGTAACAAATGATATTTAACAACTCTCGCATTTTTAGGATGTTGCAGTTTCTCCTCTCTCAATAAACTGAGAAGCATTGCCTGTGACTATTCGTACTGATTGGAAAAAGTAATTGTAGTAACAGGGGATGCAGAGACCTATACGATCATACTTGTTAAATCTCTTTTGCGCCGTTAGATCTATTGAAAAATATTAATTTTGGGCGAACATACTATAGTAGAAGCGAAATTTTAGTATTGTATATCAGAAGGAAAACTTTTGTACAAAAGTCGTTCACCCTTTTGTCATAGTATGAACTTACAAGCAAAATATAGCTTGGGTTTCATGTTTCTAATAATTAAACAATGATCACTGGAATAACTTCTCTTAATCGAAACCCCACTGTTGTCCTAAGTAAAATATCCGCCATAGATGCAATGGTCGCGAGTCAGATCCCCGCCTGAGTCTTACCAAACACTTAAATGGTGCTAGAAGCTGCCTAGCTTGGCCCATGGCATTATTGTTAGTACTATAGGACTGGTGTCAGGATAATGTGATTGGGTAGGATATAATGTTACAAAGATAGCAATGCAAAATGAAAGCCTTCAACATATCTATAACTTACATGAAAATGTAAATGTTTCACAACTTATTAATTGGACAAGATTACACGGAAGGACTTTTAGGATTAAATATATGCATGTTCTTTAGGTACTAATTTTAACGAAAAGTACACAACTAGATTTAAACATTTAGAGACTGACGTTTGTCTAGTTTTGGCACTGTTCCCTGAAAACTTTGAATAACCGACACGTAATATACTTATAAAACTAATTTATTGCGGTTATTCTCTTTATATCAAGTGCATAAGCACTAAATTCATTATTCACCATAAAGATATAATGCACGCATGTATGCATGTGTGTATGCATGTATGCATGCATGTGTGCAAGCGTGCATGTATGCAAGAGTTTCGTACATTTTTAACATTTCAAGACGAGTCACTTATAACTGAATAAATAAGTTGAATTTATTCAAGCGAAATTTTGGTTTGTTCTTAAGCTCCGACTTTTGGCAATCTAAAACGACTAATTAAAGTAGCGCATTAATTTTAAATAGAAAAATCCTTGACAATTGGTTTGCCGATTATGTTTTGCTTTATAATTTTTAAAATAATTTGCTTTCACAAGACAAAAGCATGTATAAACATTAAAGATCAAGCTTGTCAAAGTTCTTGAAGATGTTTTACAGGCAAACGTAAATAAACACTTGCGGGAAGCTAAACTCCAATGGAGTTCAGAAATAATTTACTTCAACTAAATGGTTTACTAAGACTTAGTTGATGACAAATGATTGCGAGAGTCATCACAAAATTAAGCACATGTCAGATCTACAAGTGTTTTGCAAACTAACAGACAAAGTATGAAATTAATTCATCGTGATGTAAATAGCTTTTATGACAAAACACTATCGGTGTGCTCGTGTTTAATTGGCAGATCAGGACTAATACATTCATTTAACAATTTAAAGTACTCAATGAAATACTGATGCACCACAGAATCTAACGAGATCTAAACATTTTGGTTTATTTTAAACATTTAAATTTGTTTAACCGATTGTTTCCGCTTCTTAAAATAGTTAAAGCAAATGGGTCAGATTGTTTTAAGCCTTCTGACAGATAAAGTGCAACTTCCTATTGCAATCGTCATCATTCATTTTGAAGTCATTTAACTCCGCCAGGTTACCACAATTCTTCGAGTTACAATTGTCGGGTTGACCCGGTGCCCAGAAAACCGAACCAATCTCTACACCATTCAGCCAGAACCACTGTCCTTCTCTGGTACTGTCTGTTGTACCTACCCAAACGCTGTTGCAATCTGGGGAACAAAATGTAATACAACTTGCAACTTTATAAGGAAGAAAATCTATCCACTAGTCCATCTTTCTAGCTGATTGCTGCAAATCTAGAAATTTGAAGATATACAAAGGCGTGTTATTCGCAGCTTGGCATCATTTAGTTATATTTGTGAACCTTTGCATTTTGATATTTTCATCTGAAAAGTCTGTTTGATCTCCATCAAAGCTTTTTTTAACGTGCCGTAAAACCATATATCTAATCATACGAGTATATACCATTTAATTTAAAATAAACGTTATCATTTAATGTTCAATATTAGGAAATTTATGTTCAAGACCTAATAAAAGTTTTAAAGCTAGTAATACTTTCACAATAATAACAATAACAATGACAATGACAACAACAACAACATTAATAACAACAATAATAACAACAATAATAACAACAATAATAACAACAATAACAATAATAATAATAATAATAATAATAATAATAATAATAATAATAATAATAATAATAATAATAATAACAATAACAATAACAATAACAATAATAATAATAATAGCAAAGGAAGAAAATGAGCAGGAATGCAGAAAATACCTTACCTGCTTTATTTGATTTCAATCGTGCCAAATTGCTGAAGAAGTTAATGTTGCCTTCCCTTAGACTTATCAAGTCCCCGCCTTCTTCCTGACAGATTTCTCTGGCTTGCAACCAGGATCTACACTCTAGGTGGAACTTGTAGCAAAACTTGTCTTGCTGATAGTAAGTGTACCCAGGCAAACACTGACCGATGACTGCAAAAAAGTCATTGCATCTGTCATTACAAAAACTACTGGATGTATTTGTACGATTCCAGTAAATATCGAATTCATAAGAACCACGTCAATATTATGATCGTTTATACAATAAACAAGCACCAAAGAAATTATTTAACAATCGAGAAGGAATGTTTGGCTTTTATACTGGCATTACAGCAATGTGATGTTTTCTTCAGTTCAGCTCCTGCGATTAATGTGTTAGTGATCAGAACTCACTTTCATGGAAAAGAAAATAAAAATCAATTATATTAAGGTGGAGTTTGTTACATGAATAATGTTGACATTAGGCACATCAAGGGAAACGACAATTCAATAGCAGATGCACTTTTTCATGTATAGAAATATTTCATGTAGACATTGTGTAATTCAGAAAAAGTTCTTATGTTTTTTTTATATCTTATAATTGAATGCACTTTCCCATTACAGGCCTGAATTATATCCAAAAGTCTTCAAAAATGGTCATTGAGAAGCAGAATCAATAAAACCACAAAAAGTAATGTTACGTGTGCAACAGAAATACGTATCTAACGATGCGTTGACTATACAAAGTCGTAGGAATAGATTTTCTGACAGAATTGTGGAGGTGCTTAGCTCATTTTAATTGCTTATCTTTAATAAGATAAATAGCTGCTGAATCCCTTTAATCTTGAAATATTCTTCCAATGTCGCTTATAATTATTTTGTAGACTGACATGTGCCATCTATACTCATAATCCAACTTAGGCCAGAAATGGATCTCGATGCTTTTTTGCACGATGTGCTGGTATATCTAAATCTTCATTTTATTCTCATTCAACAGCGTAGACCATAACATATACACAGATTTGCTGGTGCATCATTTGTGAGCAATCGGAATGTATGTTGTCTGCACTTGGAGCCGACGGATTCATTAATATAGACGGTAAATGGTACACAAGCGTTTGGAAGTAGTATGAACAGAATAATAAAATTCATTCTTACCGGAGCCTTGTTTAATAGATAACGCCAAAGATATGTCGGAAACTTTCTTCTCCAAGGTCTCTAGTTTCGTAAGCATATATGTATATTGTTCATCAGCCTTCTCTGCGCATGCTTTCTTCGTAACATTTGTTATGTTTTCCTGAATGCTACGTTGACAAACCGAATCCCCCAAAAATAGACTCACACTGCGACCTGTGGATCCTTGGAGTGCAGCATACGCGTCCCATGTCGTCAGCTGGTGCAAGAGGAACAGTAAACTAAATGCAATTATCATTCTCATCCTTAACAAATTGACTAAAATAATGCCTTGTTCCAACTAGGTAGAAACTTAAGTAAGGAAAGAAAGTTCGTTTCAGGTACCAGGATAGAATTTAATAGCGCGTAAAGCGCTACTGGAACGAGGTTTTTGCTCTTGGCTATTGCACAATACTGAGTTCAGTTCACTCATTGCTGCACGAAAAAACTAAACTCTCTCTCTCTCTCTCTCTCTCTCTCTCTCTCTCTCTCTCTCTCTCTCTCTCTCTCTCTCTCTCTCTGATCGCAGTAGAGGTCACTATCACGTATTCTTATATTCTTTAATACGACATAATTTGGAATGGCTTGCACATAAGTGGCTCAGACGGTAATATGTGGAATCATATACCGACATATACTATATGTATACTACATAAATGTGATGGGTTTGTGTCAGTCAGCACATGCTGCAGCAATCGATGGAATTGCTTAATTAGAAATAACGGTACAAATGAAGAGGAGGAAAACTTTAAACAAATATTTGAAACAATTTAAAAAAATGCACAGATTTATTGGCGCCACCGCCGTTATGTATAATTGTGTGTGCACAAGTAGCCTAAACATATTTATATTCCAATATGAATAATATTCTTAAATCAAATGACTTAGATAATAAAAATTAGAGAAAATAGACATAGCTATCATTAAATACATATGGAGTTATGGAACCCACTACATTCAAAAAGAGACACTATATAAGTCAAAGCATAGAGGAGGTTTTAATTTACCTAACCCAATTTTAATAAAGCATACTATTATTTTAAAACGTTTTAAAACTCTTAAATCTAAACCAAATATGCCGTGGGAGGTATTGTATATATACTGGTATGAGCTAATTATGAAAAATAGACTAGATATTTATAAAAATAAAAATTTATGTAGACTATTAGAAGCAGCAAGGAAATTAAGACCTTAAAAATGCTAATGTTTAAATGCAGAGCATAGGGGAATTTGGGAAATTAATAAGAAAGATACATATGGGAAAATAATGGACATTAGTACAAAGAATAATAGAAGTAAAAAAGAAAATGAAATATGGGGGTAAACAGGGGGCTAATATGGAAAAATTGGGGAAAAAAAACTTGTTAAAAAAACAACAAAGTATATTTAAATATTTGCACAATACATGACAAACGGGGGAAGTCGCCCTAAGGAGACACATAATAAGGGAAATACCTAAGTGTCCCATATGTAAAAAATATAACTTCACTAAAATACATGTAATAACTGAATGTGAAAAATTTAAAGTAGAAAAGAATGCTATAATCACAAAAATTACAAAAACGGAGAATTTTAGGAAATCCATGCTTTTATATTTAGACGGAATGTTAAAAAGGTACTTATATGAAAAAATTGAATACATTATATCTATAATGAAAAAGTGTTGGAAACTTATAACAATTAGGAAATGAAATATTAACCAAACTAATAATTGTATTAACAATTTTGCTAATAATAAATATTTTCTTTAATATATTATTTATTCCTTTATTTTTCGGGGAGCGGCACCAGACAGATGGCCCCATCCTTACTTAATGAAAAAAAAACAGTAAAGTGTTTTCATGTATTTTTGTTTTTCCCCTGATGTGTTGCTATGTTAAACTATATAAAAAGAATTTTGATCTAAAATTTTATTATGTTCTCAATTTTTGCTGGGCTATTGATTTCTAGTGTATCTAAAGGTTCACTCAACCGATAGGGTTTCATTTTCCCTATTGGAGTCGGTCCCCTTGTTCATCTTCATGTGACCTTGGCTAAGGTCTCCTACGTCCTATGTATGCTATATGTATTGTGCTATATTGTATGTTGCTATATAGTATATTTGTGAGGACAGCTGCTATTCCAAATCATTTCCCAATTTTCCTAGAAACAAAACTTATAGTATATGTGTGTATATATTATCACTTCATTCATATTTAATTTACACAAATATACTGAGAAAAGGAGGAGAGTTTTTTATTTTATAGTATTAGTTAATGTATGGAATTTTTAATTTTGCACTTTTTTATGGTGAGACGGTGCATAATATATTCTTAAAAAACACAATGTTTTAACTAACTTTGAGTATGTAACGTCTCTCCCTTTATATAGATACTATATATTTAATTATTACATGCAGTGGATTACTTTCCAATACAGGGTCCAAACATTTCTTTTATAAAATATGTTGCACCCTGCCTTTTCCCTAAGGTTATTTCTAGGGTTATTTCAAGATTGCCAAAGGTTTGTTTGTTTACTACACATGGAGTTTTCGGAAGTTCTTTCGCAGGCCTGTCCACTTCGCGTATCGCCATGTGATTTAGCCCTACGATGTCCTTATTTCTTACTTCTTCCATGTGTAGATTCCTGTCTATAAAAAGAAAATAAATAGATGTCATGTTATTATTAGTCTCTTGAACCTGTTTTCCTAAACATTACAAATGCATTCAATACGTTCTTATGACTCCAGAGATTCCCATGTGCATTCACAGATCGTGAACGTTGGCGAACATTCTACCTCACTAAGTTATAGTAGTAGTAGATAATAGAAGAAGTTCTAGACATAATACCTTTATTTTACTAGGACAACTACAAATGTTCACCATCATGACCCTTTCTAGACACAAAGCTCTACACCCATGAATTTTCTTTGTGAGGTTTTCTGACCAGGGATGTGCTATTTTCGGGTCTATATTTTTTATGAATTTTTAAAATTTATCGAGGAAAATAGGATCTGAAATTGTCTACTGCTACAACTTAATTATGTTAACTTAAACTTCTTCGCCTATCGTTATAGTGTCAACAGAAGGTATCAGAAATATTCATCATCTTGTTGATACAAGCATAAACTTAATTTTCAGCTTGCTCGTTGCCTGAACTCAAATAATTCTTTCAATTTCAACTTGTTAAGCGCGTACTTACTTTCTGTCAAATACATTTTTAATCGATCAAGGTCTATTGCTATTTTTGCGAATTTTTGTTGACTGATCAGATCATGGACGTTTTAAACTTTTCGGGTTAAGCAACACTCAACTCACTGAGAAGATTTCAATGCTTGCTCGAATCTCTTCGTGTCAAAGAAAGTTTAAGCTTGTCAGAGCCTCCTTTGAAACATATAACTGGAATTTCATCTGCTATTGAAACGTTTAATGATTTATAGTCAACTATAATCGGTTTAATTTTACAGTTTTTGCTGTCAATTAGTGTCAATGTTTGTAACATTGTATTCTTTAAGTTTAGACAATATTTTATTGTTGATCTAACCCAGTTCGACTAGAGATGATGGCAATCTACTAAATGTCGTGTTTGATATTGGATTTGATATCTCCAAACGCGCATTAAATTGCTGTCAGTGAACATGCTGTCAATGATCCAAAACTATCTTATCAGGTCGTCCATGTCGTATTTAACACCACACAAGTAAGTTCTGATATGAACTAATATTTTTTAGTATTGACAAAAACGTTATTGTTTTATAACACGGTTCGAGTTTCTTACAAGTAGCTGCTAATGAAACGCCAACGCCAAAAAATTATTAGCAAGAACATGTTTAACGGATCTTCGCTAGAGACGATACCCGAACTTTTTAAAACTACTGGCACATAGGAAATAACGAAAAGTATTCTACCATAAAAATTTGTAACATTTTTTTTACACACCACAGTTTTGTGATAGTATTTTTAATATTGCGTTATCATAACAGGTTTGTTTCTTGAAATATTTTCCTACACATGGTTGAAGTCTATTAATTGTTGCTTTTTCATTATCTTTCACGTTATAGTAGACACTGTAGAGTGAATAATTCACTTAATAAGATTAGTGAATTTGTTGTGCTTTTAATCATTGATACAATTACTGTACTTGCTGTATTCTTCTGATGGTGTATCTTTATACATGTTATCAGTTATTACATCATTTTTCTCAGATATTTGTACCAAATAAAATTAACTTCTATTGTTTCGGGTCCGTTTACAAGATCTGTGTAATCGTTTACTACTTTGTCAGTAAACCTCATTGATAAACTTCTATCATCCAAACTAATACCTGTAAGTAAGAAATGCTGCCTAATAAATGCATACGCAGTAGCATTTTTTTTTCCGTGGGGCCCCGGGTGGCCCAGTGGTCTAAAGCGCTTTCCGTTACGGATCACTGCTATCTCATCTCTGCGTGAGTTCGAGTCTAAAATTCGGCGAATGTGGATATGTGAAAAAGCTTGCCAGTAGCTTCTCGTGGTTCTTTCCGCGCATTTCCGGGTTTCTTTTGCCACTATTAATACTGGCCGCCATGTATAGCCTATCGCGTGCTGAAAATGGCGTTAAACCCCACAACAGCAACAACAACAACATAACAACATCAAATTGTTCTAATCTTACTTTTTAACATAATATTTTATTAGCTCTCTTACTTCCAACAGTTTATTAATCTTTTCTTTTAACGGATAATCAGAAAACTAGAACAAATTTTAAATTGCGTCAAAATAATTATTTAGTGACAGTTCTCTTGAACGTTGCAATGATGGCAATAGCGCATCTTCAGCAATATCATAATAAGACAAAAAAAAAATATCATAACCATCCCATATAGAATTTTTCGTTGTAAAATATGTCTTTTTACTGAACATCGTAACTATCTATCGTTATATCGAGTTCATTATTTATTTTCAGCGATTTGATCAGATACCAGAGAACTAATCCCGTTCATGTACGTTTTTAAAATAATCACAGCATCATCCTTATCGTCTACAATTTCAAATAATGCTTTTTGTCAATATAATGAGCTCCAAATTCACGAAATGAATTGCGTTTGTCAAAATTGTCTTTTAGTGTAGGATTTTATATTAATTTTCTTCTACTTAAACAATTAATTTCATCATGAAGTTTATTATCAGATGATGTTTCTGTTTTCTATCACCATAAAACTTTGTTACTACCAGATTTGATTCCAAGAGCGTCCTTGTATATTCTTTGTTGAGCTCGAGAAATATGATAAACATTTATTTTTCGATCTTTTTCCATTCATCACGGCATTCATCAGGATGACAAAATTTATTGATGATATCGAATGTTTTTATCGCTTTTCTTAGTTGACGCATATGCATAACACGCACAGACTCATTTTTGTTTTTTTAGCGATAAATCACTAGCAGCTAATGCTTCTAGTTTTAAATGTCTTATTTTATTATTTTCATCTACAACACTTCTTTGTAAATCTGGAAGATATTTCCAAGTGTCTTCAGAATGAAGAATTGTATAGTTTTTGCTACAACATTATTACAAAATTCTTTAGCAACTTTTATACTTCTTGGGTCAGATTGTAATAGAATTAGCTCTTTCCTCTTTATTTAATTGATTAAACTAAACTTTACATTAGGTGGTTGACCGTAAGCAACGGATCCATATTATGATTTTAGTAAAAAAAAGACATAAAACTGACATACAAAATATGCGAAGTATACAAAGATAAGCAAAAGGAAACTGACATTTTTTTAAAACATTGGAAAAAGACATTGCTAAAGAGGAAGATGCTTTATCAAAATTATTTTGTTTTAAAAAAAGCAATTAATGATACTGAAAACATTCACTAAATTAGCAAGAGAAGGGCTTATTTCGATTTAGAGGGTTTTAAATGTCAATAACGAAGACAACACCAAAAAGTTTAATATAGCAAAAATGTTTACAACGAAGGCAAAAGTGCTAAGAAATGATATTAACAAAGAAAAATTTCGCAACAAAGATGTAATGTGCAATTTTTTAAAAGAATCGACCGTAGAATAACAACTAGCAGTTAATGACAAAATGTAAAAGATCTTTCCTAACAAAATACAAATTTGTAGGATGAAATTAATAAAGCATTTTTATATAAAAATATAGAAAGATAGAAAAATATAGAAAGATCAGATATAATAGATTATTTGGAAAACAAAAATGTAATGCTTGAATTATTTGGAAAACAAAAATGTAATGCTTGAAGCTAGACAAAATTTTTTACATCAACGGCATAAATAGTTGATCAACTGATGTTGCTTATATCATCAATGGAAGTTAGAGACGTTAGCAAAGAAATCGACGAGATCGCATATATACTAGATTATCTTAGGTCAAACGGATCATTGACAACAATTGACTACAATATTCTTCACCAAGATCTCACGGGCTAAGTTTTATCCGCGTGTAATAGCAAAATTATATGATCAACGTTTTTACTTGAGTCGTCATCAACGACGGCTGATAAAGCAAACATTTTAGTTGCTTATGATCCGCCAATCAAACTTGAATCAGAAACATGTACAAAATTGCATTTATTTCTGCAACTGGATGGTAGGCAACGGCTAACGTAAACACGAATATCAACGATGACTTTAGTTTTCTTTCAGAACAACTTTCTGGTAGGGCCTAACATCGATTAAAAATACATATGGCGCGTATAACGTTACTGACCTCAACAAAACAAATAGCATATTGCAAAATGCTTTAATCGGATCTTCGGTTTTTTTCTGAGAACTTTGACCTTATTCCAAATTATGAAACGTCACGCGCTAGAATCCCGTTAAAACAATTTTATCACTGACTTTAAATCGTCAACTTGCATCGCATCAGTTATCGGTTTCGATCATGCACAGTACGTAATAGGTGGTGATATATCAGGTATATCATACGAAGGCGAAGTTCCAGTTAACACTAGTCAGGTTAAAACGATCTTCATAAAATGCTCTATTGCATCACGATCTTATACTGCATGTGGAAGCCTCGGTCAAACAATCTAGTTTTTCACCTGACGTTCTACCAGTTTCTCTAACGCAAGTTGAACTGCGTTAGATAATATATAAATGATACTTGACATCATATCTATGACTTGCCAATATTCCGTAAGACATTTTAGCAGTGACAGTTTCTAAGACCTCTTCTGCAGTTTCTACATCTTGTTCTGTTGATTTCCATAGTGATAAATTCAAATATGTTTCAAGATCAAATTTCTATAATTTATTATCATCACTATCGTTTGCTTGTACTTTATCACCATCACGATAAAGATCAGACAATCTTTTCATCATCTTATACTAATATTTTTTCTTATATAAATAGATCTCATTAGCAAGCAGCAATAGTGTGAACCGAGACGAACCCAAGCAAGCATTTAAGATAAGCTTTTAAAACGAATGCAGGGATACGGTTACAGTTAATCCTTGCTAACACTGGCAATGACAAGGTGCTCATAACACAATCTGAACAAAGATCTTGAAGATCATAATGTATCTTACATTACGTATCATCGATAAGCAAGTATGCTATTGGCACACTTTTGCATCAGTGGCCAAGAACGTGGTGAAATATTAGGTAATATATAACTCCATCATAAAATAACTTTAACGCAGAACCATGTAGAAAATGTTGTCTTCATTATCCCATCTGCTGTAAAATTTACTAATCGTAAATTAATGTCAAAATATCTTGCAGCTGCTTTGATCGAAGTAAACAATATTTCACCAATAGCTAGGTTAGATTATATCACACTACGAGCAGGTTTAAAGTTATTATCAGCGCCGCTACAATGTTTTACATTTTTGATTTTTGTGACAAAAAATCTTGATCTTGTTACGATGATCGATTACGAGACCTTTTAAAATAGGTCCTTTGAAAACTTTATAAACTCGTCTGTGCAAATAGTGATAGCCTTATCAGTCTGAGTTTCTGTAACAATAATCCGTAGATATCCACTGTTAACAATATTTCCAATATTTGTTTTCGTTTATCTACGTCTAATAAGACCTTGACCATTTTCTTCGTAAAGATCGTAAATTGGATGACGTTGAAAGTCATCCTATAAACCAAGGTTGGCAATATTATTACCTGTAATTGTATCGTTTACTTCATAGACTCTTTGTCCATCGGGAATGTCGTCGCAGAAATGTGAGTAAATGAAGTCTTAGTCAGGTTTACGTGTATTTGTTATTATTTTCTACTTTCACTTTGACTTTATAACTTGTTGCAGTTTTAACTCCAAACGAAGCTCCCGTGCTCAAACAAATCACAACATCCAGCATATACCCAGTATAGTAGTTGGTATATTTATAAAAAAATATTCCTGCTCATCATCACTTGGCTTCATATGAATAATAAATATTTTTTCATTGCTTTCTTACAGTAAATGCTAATCTTTAATTGTACTTAACTTGGTATGTAATTAGATGATAGTAAACCATACAGTATAAGATGTTACAATTGCGCAATATTGAAAACCAAAGTTTGATTCAATCAAGCAACGTTTCAAGGACGAAAATTGCTATGGCGGTTATCGGATTTGACAAAATCTACAGTCGGTCAGGTCTCACATCCGTTTCTTCTACGAACCTGTTTCATCTGATTCAACCGAGAATCAAATGCGAACATGACTAACACCATTGAATAAAGATTATCAGGGACTGTTGTCAAAGCTACACATAAAAGAAACATCCATACATCATGATAAATTCTAGAAGGATTTTAATTGGAACAGATTTAAAGTCACTATCAGAATATATTCATCAGGAAATCTGGAAGAAGATCAAAAAATATACTACATCTGATTCTGGTGGAATTTTGAATCGATTTCTGAGATCCTGTTTCATATGATAAAAGAAAATTCGTTGCATGTAAGTTCTTACGTTGATTTTCCAACGTTAATAAAAAAATCGAAATGTTGCGTCAACGTTAAAAATACAGATGACCGATATTTTCAATGGGCCATACTTTAAGTGTTGTATTCAGCTGCTGATCACATTGATCGCGCATCAAATTATCTATCTCATATGCACAAGATTAACCTTACCTCAATCGATATTCCAGTTGCCGAAAATCAAATACTAAAATTCGAACAATAGAATGTTAACTTGTAGCCTTGTGGAATCAACATATTTGGAGTCGATGATCGAGATCTGATTTATCCGCGGTATATTTCAAAAACAGCATCTCAAAAACTGTTAATCTCCTATTTTTTAAGAATATTAAGTTTGGATTATAGTCTTTAACGGATTATTTGGAAAATAATACAGCAAATACAAAAAGGCAAGTCATTTTTGATACAGATGGTGGTTCTGTGTCTGAAGAAAATTTACCAAATCACTTTGAATATTGCGTTGCCATTCAACAGGTAACAATCCCTAAAGAAGACGAATTACAAACACAAGATGAAAGTTGCTTCTTTGATTTACGCAGATTTTGAGTGTATTCGTAAACTTGTACCTGACACAGAAAGTAATCCTGATCTATCAAGTACGAGAAGAACACAAAATTACGTTTCTTCTAGCGTTTCTTATGAAATTGTATGTGTGCTTGATTCAAGTTCGTGGTTACCGATTAATGTTTGCCGAAGACAATATTTTGCAAAATGGTTGCTAAAACGTTTGATGAAGCAGATAGTAATTTTTTTTAAAAAATCCTTAAAATAAACCAGCTAACAAAGGATCAGAAAATAGATTTATTAGAATCAAGCATTATGTCATATTTGCGAGAAATCTGAGGTTGATGATCGAGTTAAACATCATTGCCATGTAACCGATAAGTATCTTGTTGCATCACGTGATCATTGCAATTTGCATTATACATTTCCGGTATTCACTCCCTTTGTCTTGCATAATTTCAGAAGATATTATTCAAATATTATTGTAGAAGCATTATGATCTCCATGCAATGTAAACTGTATTCCGAATATTTTGAAAAATATATACGTTAGGAAAGTTGAGGATTATCGACAGTATACAGTGCGTGGCAGCTTTGTTGCATATATTAGTGCGAGGATGCGACAGATTCGATAACCTTAAAAATCATTTCGATGAAAAGAATCCCTTGTTAAGACAAAAAGGTATATCCTTATAAATATCTCAATGATTTGGATAAATTCAAAGAAACGATACTACCTGATCGATCAGCGTTTTATTCACAATTTAAGACGATGTTAGCAAAAATATAAACGATTACGTAAACATGATTTGGAAAAAGGCTGCATTTAAAAAGTTCTAGAATTATCATGATCTGCATATGATGACCGATGTTCTAGTGTTGGCTGACGTCTTCGTAAACGTTGGAAAAGTAAGCTAAAATAATTACAGATTAGATCCGTGCTAGTATTATTCCATACCTGGGTTAAGTTAGGACGCGTAATTAAATTTTAGTGTGGTAAAGTTAAAGTTGCTAACAAATCATGATATGAACTTGGTTTAAGTATTATAAGAAAAAGGTATGAAAAAGTTAATAAGAAATATATGCTCAATTCTATGTCGAACATGGCGCCGACCTATATGGTTTATCTTGACACTAAAAACATGTACTGTTCACGGATTCCTTTGGATATGTCCTGATCAATTTCTTGCTGAGACTGATACAAAAGTAACAGATGATCTAAATTATTTCGTAGAAGTTAAAATGGATTATCCTGTGGAATTACGTGATCTCCACAATGATTACCCGTTTTGCGCTGAATCAATGATGACTGATTGCAACTTGTCATCGGGTCCGCAACGACTGATTGCTGGAGACAAAAATATTATATGGTAGAAAACTAGTTCTTAATCTGAATAAAAAGCTTTACGTGATTCATCACAAAACCTGAAACAGGGTTAGATCATGGGTTAGTTTGGCGAGAAGTTCATTGAGTTTTAAAGTTCAATCAGTCATTTAACCTAAAAGGATATATTGATTTGAATACTTCTCGACATGCTATTGCAACAATAGATTTTGCAAAAAATACTTAAAATTGATGAATAATAGTGTATTTGGAAAAAATGATGGAAAATATTCGGAAACATAAAAACGTTGAAATCGTCAGCAATAATAATCGACTGAACAAGCTTATTGCATTGGAATATTTCGGAAGTATAAAAATCTTTAACGACAATCTAGTTGCAATATCTCGACAGAAAACTTACTTAAAGCTAAATAAACCAATTTACTCTGGTGCTGCTGAATTTCTTTTGTGAAAGTGGCTTATGTATGATTTTCATTGCGCTTTTGTATAGCGTCAGTGGTCTAAAAGTAACGTACTGTTTACGAATAGCGATTCAATGACGTGCGAAATTAAAACACAAGATGTTTGATAAACGAGAATTGTTTGAATTTTCTGATTATTTAAATTCCAGTGGATATCAATGCAATAACAATAAAAAGTAATTGGAAAGTTGAAAGACAAAATAAACTACCTTTTGATAACCTAGTTCATCGGACTTCGAAGTAAAATGAATTGCTTAAAGTTGGCAAATTAGAAAGTTAGGAAACGTACAAAAAGGAATCAACACCAATGTCATCGATAAAAGAAATTTTCTGATTATAGAGCAATGCGGTGATGTTAAAAACATTCGATGATGGCCATTCGATCAAGTCATCAGAAACTTGATACTGACAATATTGTTAAACGCGGATTGTCGAACTTCCACGACAATCTATTTTGTGAAAAAGTTGATTTATGTGCGATTGAATATCGCATGTTGAATTACAATGATCTTGTTAAATGTTATTGTTATCGTAATAGCAATTATATCAAATTTTAGAATATCAATCAAAAAAGTTATTGCTCTCTTGTAGTAGATCATTGTGGGGTTCTAATGAAAGACCCTATTTTTCCTCGACAAAAATGAAGAATTTACAAAACTATAGATCCGAAAATAACACATCCCTGGCCCAGCAACGCCACAACAAAAATGTGTGGGTGCAGGGCTGTAGGTCTAAAGAGGGTCGTAATGGTGAAAATTTATATTTGTCTGGGAAAAATAGGGGTCTTTTGTCTGGAACATCACTACTGCAGTCGTGGCCCCATTTAGTCATGCATAGTACTATTTGCATTAGTTTTTTTTATAAAACATATTTTATCATATTTGCTTATGTTAAAAGGTCCACCTTAAAGTGAGCATTTATACCAAATTTAGAATTCATTTTATTTGCATTTAAAAACAAATCCGTCACTGTTTTAAACATTTCATGAAGGAAACATTTATGTTTTATTTATATGCAATGTTTTTCATAAATATTGAGAGGATATATATGTCGCTAGTGCAGATCGCACACGTCCTGTAAATGGCATGTTTTAGGAGGTCACTGAACTTGGTACGATGTCCTAGAAATTCATCTACCTTGTGCAAGGCAAAACTTCAAGTGTAATTATGACTTATAAATGTTTATTTATTGTCCGCATGCAGTATTTCTTTCATTTAACAGTTTCATTAGACCCCAAAAGTCAGTGACAAAAATCCGATTGTATATAACAGTGTGATCACATTTGTAAACATTAAAATAGTATCGTCATAGGGTCTTTGGTATAGCCTACACACAAACTATAAAAATACTAAAAATTGATCTAAATTCCACTGATTAATTTCAATTACACCACTGTTATCTGCATTCTGTATACATTGTGTGTGTGCACTAACCAGATTAATCTGGATTAAACCAGACCTCACGCATAAATGTAATGCGAGCCTCCCAACTGCCTAGGTCACACATCTCCTACTTTACTTCAGAGCATTTAAAACTGTACCAAATGTAAGTATTGGGTACAGTTTTAAAACTGCACCGAATTTAAGTATTGGGTACAGTTTTAAAACAGCACCAAATTTAAGTATTGGGTACGGTTTTAAAACTGCACTAAATTTAAGTATTGGGTACAGTTTTAAAACTGCAATATACAAAACAGGAGCAATCTCTATATTTGACTTTTGGTCAGTGGCTGCTTGTTTGCAATTTGCTTGACACAATAAGATGACAGATTTCATAAAACAGCAAAAGTATGCACATACGTAATTTTAAAGATGGAGCATGTCAATGCATTTTTAAAGATATTTCACATGTAGATATCTATAAATATCATACTCGTTCGTCTTCTATACTCGAAAAGGTTTCGAAGAAATGTTGCCACAACTTACAGATATACAAGGATTTCGCTCATTATTTCACAATATCTTGTGAAATTTATATATAATTGTCCACCCTAGTTTAAACAAAGGTGTCAGAAATACAAATAAAGAACAGTATTTGTTTTTGCAAAATGGAAAATTTACGTGTTACATTATCGTCTCTTGATTCAAAGAAAAATCTCATATAAAAAGGAGTTGTTCTGGTATATTCAAAGTTTTTTATTGGCAGATCAAGCCTGAGATATGCATAAACTACTAGGCTATAAAACTCAGTAGTAAAAGGGACTCCATCAAACATATAGTGTGTGTGTGTGTGTTGTTGTTGTGGGGTTAAACGCCATTTTTCAGCACAGGAAAGGCTATACATGGCGGCCAGTATTAATGGTGGAGGAAGAAACCGGGAAATCACTGGAAAGAACCACCGACCCACGAGAAGCTACTGGCAAGCTCTCTCACATATCCACATTCGCCGAATCTTAGACTCGAACCCACGCAGATAGAGGTGAGATGGCAGTGATCCGTAACGGACAGCGCTTTAGACCACTCGGCCACTCGGGGCCCCTCTATATATATATATATATATATATATATATATATATATATATATATATATATATATATATATATATATATATATAAAGATTACAAATCATGTGGCGAAAAACGACCCTTTCAAGCGTACTGGATCCATCAAGGGATCACGTGTGTCAGGGATTAATTAAAATAGATGCAATAAACTGACGATGAACAGTACGAAACTAGTAACTAACTAGCCTAAGCGCTTTCGACTCTTAATGAGTCTTTTTCAAAGGCAAACACAAAACATATATACGACAAACAAACACAAAAACGTTGTGTTTGTAAACCTCTTCATGGCTGTCTTCACATGTTCTAAAACTATAAATACAACCAGCTTGTATAGACTAGTTGCGGAAACTGAAAACGTTGTATAATTCCCTAAAAGTCTACAAGCCAAAGCGACATCTATTTGTACTTTTTGTACATTTATGTAACACAGATTATATCCCGGATATTTGATTCCATACCGGTTATTCTTATAGTAAAAATTGAAGGATAATAGGAAGATTTAGAAAATGTTAAGTTCTACTAGTGCATAGTTTTCAGTTTCTAGTCTTCTTGGTTTAGACCGCTTGGTTTCAATGTTCTAAGGCGGCGATCCAGTATGATTCCTTTTCCTTCCTGGTTTCGGAACTCCAGCTGTGGTTGTTAGCAATAGCGATAAGTATTATATCACTGAAAGTGTGGCCAGGGGAGGAGAAGTGTTTTGCAACCGGGCTTCTGTACAGCTTTTTTTGGTCATCCAATCAGATCTATGAAGGTTTATCCTTTTGTGTAGCTTTTCAGTTTCTCCGACGTACTGAAGGCCACAGATCTTACATGTGATGAGATAAATCACATTCTCTGTTTTGCACGTTTTGTTTGGACCATGTATGTTTAGTTTTTCTTTAGTCACTGTGCTATTGAATGTCTTGGTCTCTATCATATGTTGACAGGTTTTGCATCTTTTATCGCCACAGGGTCCAGATTGACTAGGTTGGTTTTGACTAGCGATTGGCGTTAGCTTGGCCCTGACTAGGATGTCCTTTAGGTTTTTTGGTCTTCGGTAAGCTACTACAGGTTTGTTCGGAAATATTAGGTTTAGTATGTCTGACGATTGCACGGTTGGCCAGTGGTTTGCGATGATTTTACCTACTTTGGGATTGTCTGGGTGATAGGTCAGAATAAATGGTATCCTATCAACCTTTTCCTTCTGTTCATATATGAGTAGGTCATCACGGTTTGTTTGTTTGGTCCTTTGAATTGCCTCCGCAATCAGGTCTTTGTCGTAGCCTCGGTAAATTAAATGTTTAGCCAGCTCTTCAGATCTTTCCATGAATCTTTCATCGTCGGAGCAAATTCTGCGTATCCTCAGTGCCTGGCTATATGGAATGTTCTTAATGCAGTGTTTTGGATGACATCTTGTTGGGAGGAGATACTGGTGTTGTCGGTTGGTTTCGAGTAGATGTCTGTGTGTAATTTGTTTTCCACCAGTCTTTTTGATGTGTCCAGGAAAACATGGTTTGAGTTGGAAATTTCTGCCGTGAATTTTATTGAAGAAATGGAAGTTGTTTGCCTTTGATATGAAGTCATCCAGACTTTCTCTTCCATACTGCCACTTCATTTCTATATCATCGATAAAGCGTACCCACTGGTATGGTGTACGCTCAACCGATGCTAAGAGCTGACCCTCAAGTTTTCCCATGAAAATGTTAGCATACGAAGGGGCCATTTTAGTACCCATTGCAGTTTCATTGATTTGTATGTAGTTTTCTTCATTAAATTCAAAGTTGTTGAGATTTAGGACAAGCTCCAGGAGTTGGACTAAGAAGAGTGTGGGTGGATTGTTTACAGTTCTTGTTGCCCATGCTTCGCTACATGCCTGTAACCCTTCGTTGTGCGGTATGTTGGTGTACAAAGATGTGACGTCTAAGGAAGCAAGTAATGTATCTGGCAGTAATGGTTCACTAGCTTTGCTTTTTGTGAGATAATCTGTCATGTCTTAAAGATATGATGGTAATTTGTGGACATGTGGTCTTATAAAATGATCTAAATTTTCTAATATCCTTTCTGTGGGGTGCCCGTTACCTGAGATTATAGGTCTGCCAGGGTTTCCTTGTTTGTGGATTTCGGGTAGAAGATAAAATCTACCTGCTCTTGGGTTTTCTGGGCTTAAGTAGTTTTTCGTTTGCTGGTCTATGTGTCCGCTTTGGTAAGCCACGTCAATAACATTAGTGATGATTTTTGCATATTCAAGCGTTGGATCATGGTCCAGTTTTTGGTAGAACCTAGCGTCACTTAGTTCTCTACGTGCTTCACTAATGTAGTCTTCCCTATTCATAACGACAACAGCGGAGCCCTTATCTGCAGGCTTAATTATAATGTCTGTTATGCTTTTCAGTGATTGCAGGGCATCTGTTTCTTCTTCTGTCAAATTAGAACATTTGTTAGTATGGTTGATATGTCTGGAAGTATCGTTTTCAACCGAGTTGATAAAGGCTTCCAGATTCGGAATTGAACTTTTGGGTGGGGTCCAGTTACTTTTCTTTCTAAATGTGGGTTTGTCGCAGCTTATATTTTCCTTTCATTTGTTTGTTGGATGCAAGACAAAATGGGCTTTGAGTCTTAGTCGGCGGATGAACTCTTCGGTGTCATTCTTAAGCTTCCCTCTGTCGTATGATTTTGA